>QTSX02003060.1:0-138362 GCA_014839935.2 Entomophthora muscae | reverse complement strand
CATATCATAACAGTGACAAATCTGTTTTAAAAGAGGCTAAGACCAGGCTAATAAACAATCTAAACTAATCAGGTAATTTCTACAGTTAGACAGGAGAATTAAGACAGTGGGAGAGGATTTTGAGAGAGATAGGCTAATACAAAAATCTCATTAATTGTATGAGCCAGGCCTCCTAGTAAATTTAAAGGTTTGGCGGGATTTTGAGAGAATTTTTTGAACTGGCAAAAAATATGGTTTATTTAAGACCAAAGAGGGAAATAAATTTACAGTTATATTGATGAATATATTATTAATAAACAAATTAAGTCTATTTACATCTTTTTACTTCTCTTTCTATTTTTAGAAAAATCTAAAATGTATTTTTATTTTTTATTTCTTCCCACAAGAAGCCCAAGTTAACTTCCCCTTGCTGTTTTTTGGCTAGTAACCCTAGCTGTTTTTTGCTGGTGACTTATAATAGCTAATATCATTTTCCTACCTCTTTTTATGCAAGAAAAAACAACACAGCACTGTGACATAATAGAAAAAAGTGAAAAATGAGAGGCTAACTCTAAACATATGAATTTTAATTTTTTTTATATTTGGTTTGTGATTTTTCATCTCATAAGATACTCTCATTTGCATTATTTACATTGTTCAAAAGCCTAGCCCATACATCTTCACTAAGCTCACAACCCAAAGCTACTGTACTAGCTGGTAGCTATTTAGTTATCTCACTTTCATTGGTTTGATTGAAACAGCTTTATCCTAAATAGTACACTAGGTTCTTCTGGACCAAGTGGCTGTTTATCTTTTAGGTAAGGCTCAGTCATATCTCTTGTACTATTAAATCATTAATCTCACATTAGTCACTAACTGACTGAGAATATTAGAAGCTGATCCTTGACAGTTTTAAAACAGGATATTGCTTAATTTAAAATAACTTTGATTTGGTTTTCTAAGCAGCTATGTCAACTAAAATATACTATTTTTAATTATGAATAGTATAAATTAGATTCAAAGTATATCTTTCTACAATTTTTCATAAATTACTGTATTTTTAGTGTGTTGAGAATATCAGAAATACATTCTCCAAATCAGATTTAGCCCAATTAATATTTACTCTCTATTTCTTATATTTGTTGCAACATCTTTGATTACTCCCTCTCGGGAAATTAACGCCCCGAGTAGATCACCGAATGGCTCACTGACCAATCAGTAAGTCAGTGGCACTACTATCAGTCGACCATCTATTACAGGGATCAAATAATCCAGATCCTAAACGGAACACAACTTAAATAAGCCTCATGACTTAAGAGGAACATTACTCAGATAAGCCATATGACCTCCATGATGTACATGGACAGTATGTGGCTTTCTATGATACTATATATTACCCCATATCCATATCCAATAAAGTATCATTATCTTCTTAATTTTCCCCTTTATCTTGTTTACTATACTTCCCAGAAGTATACACACAACATATTTATATATTTTATGATTATTTTTTTACTTATGCTAAATAAAATTTGTGTTGGATGATTTCAAGTTGGCTGAATTTTTTATTTTTATTTTTATTTTTGATGTTTTCAAGAGACGTACCAGAATCTTTGGAGTTGAATGGCTATACATTGAAATGAGGCTGCTTCGGCCAGCCACGACCAGTTTCTGGCTCTGGGTCAATCCTATCAAAGATTTATTTCAAAATGTTTAAATATTAATATTCGCTTTGGCTTTTGCGGCCTGGAGCTGTTAGCTAGCCAGGCTGAACAAAGCATTCCTACATTGAAGTAGAAGTTAACACAAATTGGTTTGAAATTCTAATTCTAATTCCTCCCTGATTTTTAAATCAGTTAGGGGTTCAGTAAAAGCAGATGCATAAGCTATAATTCTCAACTCCACTTCTGCAACTTTGTGACAATCATACTAGGATATAACACCAATTAAAAAGACTTACTTTGTTAAAAATAAAGTTCCCTATTTCCCTTAATCATGCCCAATTATAAAAATTGGGATTTACCAGAAGAGCAAGTTATACTCAAATTTAGCAATGTGAAATGTCAAAGTCACGAGCTTGATAATCGTACCTTAGTTTATAAAATCACAAACACAGCCACCTCGTTCAAATCAAAGGAGTTAATTCTGGGGGGAGGCGTTTTGTTGATTTCGCTGTTTTTCGATTCTAACTTTTTTGCTAATTCACCTGAACTATCCCCTTCTGTCAGCTCAGCAAGGGCTTATGTAAGCACTTTTATAAATCATTTCACATTTAAGGTAATGCTATTCAGCATGTCTACGTAACTTGTATTGCAATTATTTTATGGGTATGTTTCAAACTATTTTCTGTCAGAGAAGGTAAATAATAATTTTTAGCCTTGTAGTTATTTTTTTAGAAAATCTCACGGTTTTAGCCGGAGTTGGAGTGCAGATTGAGACAACTAGAAATATCAATATTCTTATACCCTTTACTTCCTCCACTGTCCTATTCATTCC
The DNA here is from genome assembly GCA_014839935.2 of Entomophthora muscae. Taxonomy (NCBI): domain Eukaryota; kingdom Fungi; phylum Entomophthoromycota; class Entomophthoromycetes; order Entomophthorales; family Entomophthoraceae; genus Entomophthora; species Entomophthora muscae. The sequence goes on along the minus strand of QTSX02003060.1, from coordinate 135,887 downwards.
CCAGAAAGATATCAAAGAGATCTTGATCCTCGAAGGATTTCGCCATTTCCAAGTCTGTTTTTATCTTGCTTTTATTTGCAAAGAAGAGGCGACCCAGGCTGAGTCTATTATCGTTGCTTTTCAAGTAATTCATCTGGTTGACCAAAATTAATATTTCGCTTTTAGAATTTGTTGCCCCCCGCTTGTGTACTAAGGCCCATTTTACTAAACTGCCAAAAGCGAATCTTGAATTAATAATGTTCTAAATATCAGCTTTTTGCAACCGCTTCACCATTATTCTTAAGTCCAATTACGCAAGTCTTGATACTAAAAGGTGGATTATACACCTTTTTATAAGTCACTATGAGAAAGGGACGAGACAATTAAAAATCCCAAGGGAAAATATATTATATTTACTTCTTCACTATAACCAAAATAACTGTTTTACGAGTATGAGGCTATCCTTTTAATTAACTCAGCGGCAAAAGGCCTAATAGATAGATCTAGTCTTAAAACAATTAATCAGCCTTTGAGGACGGATTCTTTTTAGCGAAAGCTAGATTTAATCTACAGCTTCTATTGGGTTAAAGCATTTAGGTTTATATAAGGCGAATTTTTTAGATGCTTGGCTTTGTTTGTATTGATCAATTTTATATACAATATGCTGCCATTTTTAAACAGGCTTTGAGCTAAATTTGAGCCATTTTGGATTTTTCTAATATATTCTAAAAATCTTAATAAATACCAAGATTGCTCAACTCTTTAAATAACTTAAAACCTAGTGGAAAGACCCTATTTTTATAAAATAAGCATGAAAGTTGTAGCAGCCAGGCCTAGAACATATATTGCTTTTCATTTGAACTCGTCTGTTTCTATTGGCTGTTTTGATCTTTTTATATTAATCCGACTACAGTAGTTTTCAATGATGTGGTGCTAAGCAAAATCAGCTCGCTGTAAGCAAAATGGACTCAGATGTAATCAAAACCTAAGTATCAGTGTATAGCATACACTCTGTTAACAGCGGTTTGGGGTGTCAATGGGCGAAATGACTCAACAAAGCAATGAACAACTGAAACTAGAAGAGAAAAGAATCGAGATACAGTATGAAGATTATTGGGAGTTTTGACCAAGCAATGATGCCAATTATAACAGAGCCCACAGATTGAGACTGTTACAACCAAATCTATAAATTAGTAGTACAAAATACAATGATACTAATTATAACGGAGCTCGCGGATATGAATTGCAGCTACCAAACTACATAAATTGGTAGTATAAACTATATGCATATTGGATCAGTAGTAGTCAGCTGACCTGAGCCTTAAACTAGCCAATGATAAGCGCCGCCGCGGCAATTAAATGATACATGATTTGCCGCTGTGGCACTTTAAAAATACACAAGCGCCGCGACGCTGCCTAGCAATTGGATTAGGTGCCAAAGCGCCAGACTACTTTTACGTCAAGCGTCGCCTGGCAAATATTGCAGGCACCAAGGCGCCGCTTTACTTTTAAATTGAGCGCCGAGGCGCTGGGTTTGATTCCCCATAATCTCAAATTCCCATATTTATCACATTAATAATCATTAAGCTTGCAGTATACCAGAGAAGTAGGAAGTGATCCTGAAGTAACCAAATTATTCCATGCCAGCAAGGATCACCTGTGCTGGGTGAAGATGAAGATATTCTATTGGTTGACGTGCAAGAAGCGCCAAACCTAGATTAATAATTACCCAAATTTGGGGGGTGTTAGAATGTCCTAGAAGACATTGCTAGCAGCCCAGAGATTACCCTTACAGAAGGTATAAGAGGAATTAATCATTTACAATAAAATCATCTTTGAACCATCTTTATTTTATCCTTAATCTGGTTGACCTTTATCCTAATCCTTAAGTGCTTCTGCGTGATCAGAAGCCATTGCTGGGCAATAATCATGGTTTTGTTCCATCCTGGCTCTTCTGATACAGTACTACTCATATCCTCACATATGACTGTATTCTGAAAAATGTCCTGTGCCCTATAATCTCAAATAATTGTGGCACTGTAAAGCAAAAAGCGCGACAAAGATCATGAAACCAAATAAAATGGTTCTAATCATCCTTTTGTGTAAATATGTTTACTATGTAAATTGGTGACAAAATACACTCAAGCATGGTGAGTCAAAACTCAAACCAAAAACAAAACACAATAGCAACTCAATCCACAAATAACATTACCTAGTTGTTGTGTGAAGTAAGCAATATGCAAGTATGCTACCCAGCTATCTAAAATAAGGCACACAATATGAAACATGAATCATAAAAATATTGTTCTGGGTGTCTAAATCTGGAATAAAAGCTGGAGAATTTGGTTTGAAATTAATTTAGCAATTTTATAAAGGGCTGTATAAAACCAAAAATGATTAATTAAGATATAAAATATCTATAAACAGATAGTTGAGTGGTATAAATTCCAATCAAATAACCATATTAAGATAAAAAGCAAAATCAAAACCAGGGTTTTAAATTAATTGGGCTCAATTTAGCATTTTATTTTATAGTAAAATGAAAGGGATACAATAACAGAGTGGCAATACAGCCAGTGTGCGCCATGGTCAGGGGCAACCTTGCAGGTCAAAAAATTGTGTTAGTGCAACACAAGTGCCTACTCAGAAAGGAGGTAAAAATACAATAAATATTGTTGATATTGCACAAAAACAAATATCAGTTCAAGCTGCACAGGTTGAGAGAGTGCAGAACATAAATTAAAGGGTATCTAAGCTATCCAGAAAGGCTATTAATGTTGTCATTACCAGAAAAGTAAACAACAAGAAAGTTGAGTTCACTTCTTTGATATTTGAGCCTTTTTACCATCATGAGTCAGTCCCAGCAAGCATGATACAAAAGCGTTCAGCCAGTGCTTGACACTAGCTATGAGCCCTATATACTGTAGATTCAGAACCTAAAGGTAAAAATTTAGGATTGCCAAATTGCTTTTGCATGAACTCACCAACTTAATGGAGTAATTTTCATCCCAGAAAAACTTACTTTTTTATATAAAAAGATGAAAAGTATTCCAATAAGTTGGTGAGTTCATGCAAAAACAATTTGACAATCCCGCATTTTTACCTTTAGGTTCTGAATCTACCGTAAGCAATGACAATCAAGAGAATGATGAAGAGCCAGAGTTTTCTAGAACTGTGAAGGGGCAGCAGGTGCTAAAAAAGCTCATGTCCTTATACAAAAAAGTGTCTATGCCTTGCATGTCAGTCACTATGCAAATTTCTGATTCAATCTTACCCAAAAAGTTGACTCAGAATTTTTTTCCTGACATAAAGCACCTTATCCTTATCAAGTTAATACAGGGTACTGGTGACCTCAAGAAAGCCACAGGTATTGCTGGATTGGATTCAAAATTTGCCAACAAACTATGCAACCTGTATCTCAACACTGGTTAAATTCCCCAAATGGAGAAACCCAAGCTCCTGTCTACCCTGCTCAATAAGAAGTACAAATGTGTCATCTTTCAGTTGATAAACCAAGACTTTAATCTTGAACTGGAAAATATGTAGGTTACTGTTGTCAGAATTTTCCTGAAATACAATTACATCTTTTATCTATGCTTGTATGATATGTTTAAACTCTTAAATTGAGTTTAAAGCTTTTTTAAATGGCTTTTTATTTTGGTTTTTATTTTGATTTAATCATTTAATTCTGAGTTGTCTAATCCATGCAAAAAAACTGTTTAATCAAATTCATGTGTGAAGTTGACAGGGCTATTACCTTTAGCTGCTCAGCTTTACTCTGTATTGTTAGCCTGTGTGTAGTAGGTACAAGTAGTACCTGTTTCTGACATTGGGATCAAGTTCAAAATAATGGGTACAAAATTATCTTTACAGTAGTTTAAAAGCTATGACAACAAGCAAAAACACTTCAGATGTAAAAAAAATTAAAGATAAACAAATCTATTGTAAATTAATATAAATTAGTTTATTTTTAGTTTTGTTTACATCTGAGTTATTTTTGTTTAAGTCTGAAGTATTTTTGCTCATTGTCATAGCTTTTAAAACTACTGTATTAAAATGATTCTCTGGCCCAAGGCTTACAAAAATTGTGATGTGGGGTGTGAAAGATGTCTATGTGATGCCTTTGAGTGATAATATATATATACCACTTTGGGTGTGTGTGGATTGCCCTCTGTCTAGTCATGAGCCTATAGTTGTTATAGTAAAATATCAAATGAAAGGGATAACACATCCCTGGAAGATAAAGAACCAGCAAAAAACAGCAGATAAACCCTTAACCATGAAGACTGATTTAATTTCTGTCATTGACAAAAAACAAGTTAAAGCTGGAGTTACTAAGATAGCTCTCAAAAATCTGAACCTACCCTGCTTTGCACCAATTAATTATGATAAAAAATTACACAGTATACATAATTTAAAGAGAGTAGTGCTCAACCCGCTGATAGCCAAAATTGTTCAAGTTATGACGTCATCAACTCAAATTCCAATACAGATCTCCCAACTGCTGAAAATATTTGTGCCAACCAATCAGGTGCTGCAAACCCCCCACCACTTTCATCCTAAACTTCCTTAAAACTTTTCCATCCCACTCTAGAAGTTTGTTTCTAGATACTTTACTCACATTGGAAAATAAAGGAAGTTATTTTAAATGCTTGAACATTTGGGTCTCCTGTCCCCAGTGCTTGATAATTTTGCTACTGCTGTAGTCCAGTTAGCAGAAGACTCTTTGGTTGTCCCTTGGACTGCCCTTTATATTTCCTTCACTTCAAATTATTATTCTGATTTTTCACTTAGCATTATTTTCATGGCTTTGATTTTGACCTTCATCTTCTGTTAAACAAATAGAGGTTCCCAAATACTTGCAGCTCATTCCAAATTTGGCTTGTTTTTCCCTAAGCAGCTAAATTTTTTTTTGCTATATCTACATTATTTCTCCTTGAATAGTGCCATCCACCACTTGATCATAACACTAGTTCTTGCTGTGATTATAATCAGCTGATATATGAGGACCTGTTTGGTTGCAACAGAGAATATGATGTTATTGCCAGAGGTAGATCATACCTCTGGTGTACAGCTGGCCTCTTGGTGTATACAGGTTGGTTGCGCCACAGATTCATGTGATTGGCTGTTGATAATATGCAACTAGGTGAATCTCATGCTTGCTCATGCAGCCAGGATTTTTTTCTTAATAAAAGGGTAACCCTGATGTGTGCAGAAATGACAAGCATTTAACCTGCAACTTTGGAATATTAAAGCAGAAGCAACTCAGGATTGAACGTCAGAATTTTTATGAGGTTTTCTGGAGGATAACAGGTTAGATTTACTGGTAAATAATCCTTGATCCAGGTTAATGATTTGGATTGTGAGATGATTTGGGGGATTTACTGGCAGTAAATGTCCCTTGTTTTCACTATTAATAGCGTAAGATAAGCAGTGCCCACCTATTGTAATATCCCAACATGTGAGAGAGTATTTTATCTAGATATGGGGCCAAGACAAAAACTTGAAACCCTGTAAGGGAGGTGACAATTTGGTATACTGTAAATACCCAGCGGAACACCTTGGCATGTACATTAAGTTGTCTGAATTTACTGGAAAAGTCCTGTAAATTCAGAACCTGAATGTAAAAATGCGGGATTTTCAAATCCTTGGTCCAAATTTCAAATCACTTTTGCAGGATGGCCTTTTTTAATTAAATTGATTTTTTGTGTATTTATTTGAATTTTTAAAAATGAGGGAACTCATAGACACTTTGCAAAGTTCAAGTCAAACTGCATATTTCCAATGGACAACATGATTTAACTGGAATCAGTTTTGGAGTGTTCAAATCCATCAACCATTTTCATTAACTTTACTATGTTTTTTGGAATTGCGGGATTGTCAAATCCAAGAACCAAATTTCAAATCAATTTTGAATGCCACTAGTAAACTCAGATATTAATTGCGGGAAATGGAATCCAAATTTAATGTACAGTAAGCACACTAGGAAACACCAACCCGAATCAAGAAGCTCCACCACAACTAAAATCAAACTAAAAATTCAATCTCAATAACCATAATTAGACATAAAAAGTTATTAAACTTTAAAATCATCCAAACCCAGAAAGTATACAATATTATTCACTTCAAATCACGGATATAGAAATTCTGTTACTATTCAAGGCTAAATCAGGAGAAAATAACTACTCATTACTAAACAAAAAATCCAAATAAATACATATTTAATCTAATATATATTTTTTATTTTATTTTTATGGACTGTCAATTGCATTCCCAACCAGCTCCTGCACCAGCCCGCGGGGCAGCCTGTCCATGAGGGTGTCCCAGAGGGTCCAAGAGTAGACCCAGAACCCAACTCAAGGGGAGTCATGCCAACACACAGGCCTCCCAAGGTGTCATCACCAGTCATCAACCTCTTGCATCCCAAGCCAGATCAACCAGACTGAATCCCAGACAGAAGCTGCTCTCAAGGCCTGCCATCAAAGTCTCCTACACTAGGGTCACTGAGAACACTTAGGTTACTTACACCTCCACTGCGTACCCAGTTGTCACCCTTCCCCGCACTCTTGATCCAAGAGTTACCACTTCCTGCCCTGCGTTTTTGACACCTCCTATCAGCCATTGGTCACAACTGAGGAACCATCTGCGCCTGTTACCTATTCCACCATTGACGGCGCCACCACAAGTAAGAGTGATCCCATCTTCTACACAAAGGACCTCATCCCCTGTGTTGAGTCTTCCAGCCAGGATGCTGTGGTACCTGCCAAGGGCCGGCGTCAGTTGACAGATAATGAGCATGAAGCTCTCCTCAACTGCTTGAACAGGGTAATGGCAGTTTGGGATATTGTGTTCCAATTTGGTGTCATAACCAGGTATATTGGCAACATCAACAAAAAATACTACAACACTGGGAAAATTGCTAAATCTGTCAAGGATAAGCGGCAGCCAAAACTTTTGAAGCCTGTGCATTTTGAGGCAATAAAACAGTTGGTAGCCAAGGATTGCCACCTGGACACGCTTGCTGTCCAATCAATGCTGTCCACATATTTTGGGCTTTCTGTTTCTAAAACACTTGTTTATAAAACAATGGTTGATTTGGGCTTCTCCTGGAAAGTACTGGGAGTTTTGCCGTAAAACAGAAACAATGAGAAGACCATCAAGGATTGACACATTTATGCCAAGAATTATCTGGCCCTAAAGCAGACATGTAATGTACAGTTCTTCTATATAGATGAATTGTTGTTTTCCTCCTCACTCAGGTCTGGCATGGGTGGGTTAAGAAGGGGTCCAAGGATGATGTAGCACATTGTGCAGCTGTTTGTTCCCAAACATATTCAATGGTAGCGCTTCTTGGTCCTTGCAGGTTGGACCAGTATCAGATGGTCAAGGGTTCCTATAATAGCAGGACATTCCTTGATTTTCTCCAAGCTGTAAAGGAATACCTCTAGATAATTACAGCGGCACAACCAACATTGTTGTGTTGGATAATTTTGGGCTCCACAATGTGGATCTGGTTGTGTTTAAGTCCCCCCATTGACAAAAACAGCCACACCTCCAGCCACCGGTTTACTGATTGTCTAATGAGGCTTCTCTTCCTCCTATCATAATCCCCATTCCTGAATCTAATCAAGGAGGTCTTTGGGTAGATCAAAAATAAGGTGAAAAAAGGCCTCCCTCAGGACACCAAGGATCTCTTCAATATTCTTGAGGTCAGTCAATTTGTAATATCACCTGATGTGGTTGCAGCTTTCTGTGAGCACTCAGAATCCTTCCTCCCTAAAGCCCTCAACTCTGAGCCAATCATATAAATAGACGCTCTGGATTTTATTTGTTTTTATTAGGACTTGAAAATTATTATTTATATATAATGACGTGACATTGAATTGTATTATAGACATATAAGAATATGTACAAAAGTTAAGTGAAATTAATTATACTAGATATAGAGACACATATTTTTATTATAATGCACTAAATATTGTATTGACTGTTGAGCTAATAAATAAATAAATTAAAAAAGATAGAAATATATTAATTTTATTTAAATAATTGTGAATCCTTGTTGGTACTTTGGCTTTTTAAGCCATAAATTGGACTGTCAGGAACCCATCTGCTTGGAAACATACCACCCAAAAGGTGTATGGCTGCAGATGGATTCAACCCTGTGATTAGAGAACCAATTGGAACAGAGACCATCCCCATGTGGAACAATTCTCTAATAATACGGTATTGACCCAAAAGGGGATTGAATCTTCCCCTACATGAAGTAAGCTCCAAGATAACTTTGGAGGAAAACAGAAGCCAAGGGATGAAATAAGGAAGGAGTGGGTGGACTGGCCCCCATGACCTGTGGTTCCTCTGTGATGGGGGGATTCTGTGACAGTGAAGTGGCAGTGTACCATACGCCTGGTACCACTTGGCGCCACAACTTGTCCAGGTAATTGGGAGGAGGTGAACCAGAATCTGCTCTGGTTCCAAAAGATATGCTTGCAGTAAGGGACTGGACAAGGAGCAACCAAACCAACCATTTATACCCAAATGGTCCCCATTGGGATGACTTGGGTAGCATCATGGTGTTTGATTTTAGGACTGGAGAGCAGACAAAAGAATAAATCAACTAGGTAATTAAATTGACTTTATTAACTGAACAATCAAACACCCTGACAGATGGAGCCTTTTATAGGCTGGTAAGAGCTGTTTGAATTGTAGTTTTCAAGGGGAAATTGGAGAAATATTGGGGGGAATTGGGGAAGGAAACTTGGCAGGGGGAGCTTTGGTTTGAATTTAAAAAGTTATTTCAAAAACATACAACCAATGGCCCCTGCTGAAACTTCTCCAACAGCTAGGTGTTATTTACCCCAGCTGTTGGAGAAGCAACAGCTTGAGGGGCTTCTGGTGTTGAAATTGAGAGCCCAGAAGAAGATAAACAACTGTTTGATACTTTAAATTTGAGTACAGAGCTTAGTTGTTTCTTAACATCATTTGATTTTGAAGCAAAAGCAAATTCAAGTGCTCCTAGCGCAGTTGTAACTTCTGATTGGCTACAGTAAGCCTTTTCAAGAGGTGTCAAAGGTAAGTCAAATTTGAATCATTAATGTTGTTTAGATTATCAAACGTAAAGCAAGAAGACCCAGGTTTGATCCCTGTGTTGATCAAGGAAGTGGCCTCCGGGGTGGTTTCAAGGACATTAAAAGGTAATTTAGAACTGATATTACATACTAATAAATCATTTATAGGATCTGGGAAGAGGTCCAAATTAGGAGAAGGATTTTTGGAACCTGGATCAATCAAGATTTCCTTGTTGTTGTCAGGAAAGGTAACAAAAGCGTTCCTGGCATGGACCTTGCAAGTCATCATCTGATCCTTATTATTTCAGTACCACTATAGCCACAACACAAAAACCAATGATTTTCATGTATCTCTTAATAATTAGTACTTATGATGTGGGTCAAGCATATCAAATATATTTATCAAATCATATTATGAGGGGAAGGTAATTTGAGTTCTAAACAAGTGATTGTTTAGAACATAAGTGGAGCAGGCTTCTTGATGCAGATAAATTCAGTTCTTGTTGTTTAACTATGTAATAAATGAACCTGTACTTAACAAGCTAGTAAATAAACACATTTTTAAATTATTTTTATTATTATTTGATGTGTTTGCATACTATAACTGCTGTCTTATAATATATTTAGATATATTACTATCATAATTTAACTATTAAAATTAAAAAAATAAAATTTTAATATTAAAATTTAAATATTTAAATTGAAATAGAAAATAAAAAATATAAAAGTTAAATTGCAAGGGAAGATAATTTATTAGGGAGATGCAAATTGCAAAGGGAATGTGATTATTCTGGGGAATTATACCCCAAAATCAAGTTTTCTGCTAATGTGTCTAATTGAATCCATGTACTGTTCCTACATGGTAGACAGCTCTGGATGCAATTGCTAGAGGGGTAGCGCTCTGCACCCCAGTGGTTGCTGAACACTTTATAAAAGGCAATCAGGTAAGTGAATCAATTAACAGGTTCTTTTTGGGAGGCACATAAAAACCATACAACAATGCCAGTGCAAAGGAGTCATACAGGACGTCCTTGACTGTCCTGTACCCCCACGGTGTCTTCTGGTGTTCTAGTGCTAATTGGCATATATCAAGCTGTATAGGTACATCCTCCAACTTTTTAACGTTAGTTTTTAATATGCAATGTAGTAGGATTCCTAGGTATACTGCGGCGTGAATCCTTTGCAAGTTATTTTTTTCAGAAAATATGCATAATTTCTTGTATATTTGAACTAATATGTTGATATAGGATGTGTTGCTGAATTTGAATATGGTTCCAGAGGGCACCCAACTTTTATCTGCCCCCATGCCTTGACAAACAAAATAAATAAAGGTTCAAACGTATTCACAAGGACTGCATCCCCAACTTTATTTGATAATGCCTAGAATACTTCATTGAAATTTTCAGTTTTAAGTATTCAGTTCCTATTTGAAAGTCAGTTTTTATTAGATTTTTTTGTATTCATTGATGTTTGAAAAGGGAAATAATCAGATACTTTCATAAATATATTCATTAAAGTTTATTTTGATATCCCCTCAAATTTCAGTCATCTCTTTGAAATTGATATTTGCTCCTATTTCATATGCTTCCCTAATCCACAGTGAGCACCCCGCAGGTGGTAAAAATTCCTTGGATTTTGCTTCAATATTTGAAAAATTATTCATATTCATTTGAATTATTTTATTGATTTCATTTTTATTTATTTGCTTTACAGGGGCTACCAGTTCTTGATAACTCCCATAAAACCAACTGGGCGTAAAGGCTGCCACTTCAGCGGCCTTGTCCCCATTCCTAGTTATAACTAAAGTAAATACAAATAAAACATAAAAAAACTTACTGATTGTTTTCCCTGCAGCCCCCTCAGCCACAAGCGCCCCTTCAGCAAACTTCATGAGTGTTGGCTGCTCTTCATTTGTTTTTCTGGGCTTGATCTTCCTTATTTTCCATGCTACCTGTGTTTCCTCTTGATTTTTGTTTGCTGAATTTTCATTGTTTCTTGAGGCGTTTCTGCTTCTTGATTGTGCTTTGTTTTCATCTGTTTCCATTTGATTAGTTTCCTCTTAATTAGTGTTAATTTCCTTTGAGATTTCAATTCCTTCAATCAATTTGAAATTTCGAGTATTCTTTCTGTTGTTTTTTTGAAAAATTCCCATAAGTTTTAATTTTAATTTTTGAAATCTAGACACTTGAGTATTTCTTTTTGTAGATTTAAACTATTTTCTTGTGTTCTTTGTTGACTATTGTTCCCAGGCTATTTTGTGGTTTTTTTTTTGATGGACTAAAGCCCTTCCCCATTTCCCAGCTGATTTACTACAATTTCCCTTATGTTATGTTAAAGCTCAACAGCCTTAGGAGGGCTGACTTTAATTTGCTGATAAGGCTGTAGATATTTGACATTTTGTTTGAATTACATCAAAAACTGGTTTTTATAGTACTACCTTCAACGCATAAATATTTTTCATCATCAATAATAAATTAAAGACCAAAAATATAAATATTGCATTAGAATATTGCAATTAGACGTCAACTCTTGATATTTAGATATTATGTGCATAACTCAATGCATTTTGTTTAATAAAATTCATTGTAAATGAGGCCTTTTTTCATTGTAAATTATTTAAATAGACTGTTTTTATATTAGAGAGCCATTAACGCTTAGTACAAATATTGATACATAGTGTAAAGTTGCTTCCCCCTTTAGCCTTGGATAGGAAAATCTTCCCGCGCTGCACAAAGAAATCTGCTCAAAAGCTGGTCAAGCCCCTTAATTCCCTTGAGGATTTAGCCCATACAATTGATGAGAAATTTGTGTTGGCATACCCTTCCCAGGTGGTAAATACTGATGTGATGAACTTGGTTCCCACTTGGGAGGAATATCTGATTAATTTAGACTATTTTTTGGCTTGGGCCCGTCCACACTTGAAATTAATTAAGTCTAAGCATTCAGGTCGCGCTACTGCCATTTCCTTAAATGTCAATCCAAACAGATTAAATGCTGATTTAATCCTCTCCAGCAATGCCAGCCAATCAGGGTTAGAGCTGGAAATTATTGCAAAACCCTCCAACCTAATGAATTTGCCTCTGCAAAATTTCTCTGCCAACCAATCAAATCCATTGCATGAGTCAGGTGATCTCTCAATTTGAAGCCTGCCTCCCCTCAAAGCAAGACAGGGGAATTTTGATCCCCTGCTTGCTCATTCTTTCAAAATAAAGTTTACACTTTTAAAAATTGCATTTTGGTTATCCTGGACCTTTGTTTTGAGGTCCCACTATTTTCCTAAAGCTGTTAGTAAGAGTTTTAATTATCCCCTATCTTTGCCGTTGTCCCTGGGTTTACAGCGTCTGTTTCAAAGCACCTAGAGTTAAATTTATTATAGACTTATACACTTACATCCTCTGTTTTCAAAAATCAAACTTGAGCTCTGAATTAGTTAGTAAAATTATATAATTACCTATTATAAGTTTGTTTTTGTGTCCTGCTTGCTTTGTTGCCTTTGCTCAGATCTATACACTTTTGAGCTACTCCTCCCCCTCTTCATAAAAGCATATAGCTCACAGTTGCCATTCTCCTGGTTACAAACTTCTTCTATGGATCCCCAGCTGTCAGGTTCCCCCTTTTATTTTCTCTATTCTAGAAAAGTTAGTTCCATTGTTATCTTGCTTTGTTTTCTCTTGCATTGTAAAAATGTTAGTTTCTGTCATGAATTAAAATCAATACTTGTATTGAAAATCAAAGAGTTTAACCCCAGTCCCCTGAAGGCGGATTGTACCCCCAGGATGGTCCAGGACCCGCCAATCTGTTAATTCACAGACTCAAATTGTTAAGTTGCCCCGCAACCCGCCGGCCTAATACTGAGGATTCCCCAAATGGTTGCCAGATTGCCGTCAAACCAGTGCCACTAGAGACCCATACCTACATAGGAAATGTGGTCTGCCTAAAGGAGGTTGGGAAAAGACCTGCTACTAGCCCTGCCAACAAAAACTAGCTGTTGCCAGTCTCCAGTCCAGAAAAGGTATTGTAATTGGCCAACTCAGATGACATGGTGAACAACGGCGGCAAAACAAAGCACTGCCACTTCTGTCCCCCAGAACCAGTCCAGCCAAGAACCACCAAACCAGTGCCACTGAGAGCTAGACCTACAAAGAAGCCGTGACTTGGGCGAGGTCCACTACTAGCCCTGCCAATAAGCACCAACTGCTGCCAGTCCCCAGTCCAGAAAGAGAATTGCAATTAGCCCGCTCAGGTGAAATGGTGAACCAAAGCGGCAAAATTAAGCATTGCCACTTCTGTTTGCCAGAACGTACCCAACCAGAACCCAATGCCCTCCAGACCCTAAACCAAGATCCATGCCCTACCGGCAAACCACCCATTGACCTGAAGCCTGCAAAAAGCAAAGAAGCAAAATCACATGGTATAAGAACACTGGCAGTGTGGTGATAACCATAATGTCATTTTTGATAATAAATTTTTATGATCCTTTGGTTTGAACAAATCTTACTCTATCTAGTCTTAGTGATCTTCCACCTCAACCTGGCCAAGTAGATAACCAGGCAACCGACTCCTCCAGATACCAACCTTCCAAACTGCCCCAGGCATTATACCGTCCCCTGGGAGTCCCCTTTGGACCTGTGCACTTTACTGAGTACCCTCCAAACCCAGCCTACGCCAAGTTCAACCTGGAAAACATACTCCTTGCTGACCCCATGGCAAGAACTAGAGAAACCAAAACAATAGTTCAAGAAGGAAAGTGGTATTTTAGGCCGCCCAGATTGTTCAAAGACAAGTACAATTACCTGCCAGCGTATTTTGTTACCATGCCCCCACCCGTAACCCCTAGACCAGACCACCCTCTGGAACCTATTGCTGCAGCCAAGACCACCTCTAACCAACTGTTTGGAGTACTCTACATTACTTTGACAGGATTGGTGGATCCCATGGTCCCCAACTCCAGACCCTGGTCCTTTCTCAGGCAATCTATATCTTACATTATCAAGTTAGCACCCATTCTATGGTGGGCCTTACCCGCTGGCTCAGCTGCACTACACCCCAAGCCGCCCAATGCCTCTACCTATGACTGGATTCCTGACATTATGGCAATCTTTTAAAAACACAGTAACCTGGGCCCCAAGATGTTGTTAACACTTGGGGAAACTTGTATGCTCTTTTTTGTGATAATCACTTATTACACCCATAAGGCAATTACCTCCCTGATACTCTCATGGATGAAGAACCAACCCGCCAAAGAATTGAAAGACCCTGCACCTGGTGCAGAACCCCAGAGCCCAGCCACATCACAAGTGCAAAATGTGATAGTGAGCCAGACCACAACCAAGGTAGATATGCTCCATATGGGCAAACTCACCTTAGAAGAAGCTTGCCAAGCCATGCTAGTCCTCTGCCTCCACTTCCAAACCAACGCCAACGCCTACCCCAGTGACACTTAGAAAGTCTTAGGGGTGGCCACCATGCTATCAGAAGACGCACTGGATTGGTTCAGGAAAGCCACTGCTGAAGATGTTAAATTTTGTCTTGACTATTCAAAATTTGAGGCTGAACTCATGAGCACTGGCAATGACCAAGACACCAGATACTATGCGCTGAACTCTATGTTAGAGATCTGACAAGCAAACTGCCCTATCTAAGCCTATATTGATGAGTTCCTTAAACTTAAGACGCACACCCAACTTGAAGATGAACTATCCGCCATTATCTTCAGAAAGGGAGTTAATTCAGCCATAAAAGACCTGTTGAAGCACCACCTGCCTACACTAAGCCTGGAGGAACTACTACCCCTATGCAAAGGCCTGAGTCTAAACCAAGAAGGACAGAACTTGTACCCTGCCCAAGCCAGCAGGGCCATGAGGCCCAATCAATCAGGAATGTCCCCTGACAAGTTACAACACCACTATCAAGAAGGGTTGTGTTTCTACTGCCATGAGGCCAGACACCTAACCAGAGGCAACCGCCAGAATTAACTCATTCTGCAAGTTGACTTACTGAATGTCAACAAATTGTTGACATTCAGTAAGTTGACATTATTTTGGTATTTATCCGCCAGAATCAGGCATTTCCAAAACTAAGCTAATTTTTCATAGTGAATTATTAAGTCAGAATTGCAAAATCAAAAAGGAACATACATAATGTCGACACCATTTAAAAAAGGCTTAATTTTAAGCCAAAAAACTAATATAATTTACTATGAAAATGTAAGTTTCTTTGTACTTTTACATTAAGGTTGACTACAGTAAGTAATATCTGGATGTCGACCCCAAATAAGAATCCATAAATTTCTTAATAAAATACACAATATTCTAAAAATAACTACTTTTTATATTTTATACTACTGTTTTTATTAAATATATATTAAGATAAGCATTGAAAAAAGACATATGCCAACTTTCAGAGCATTCTTTGTATTATTTAGATATTTACTGTTATTTCAAACTCACTGGATAAACTATAGCTTATTTCTGGAAGTCCACTTAAGCCAACACACATATATTAAAACTAGAATTTATATATGTAATTATAATGTTGACTTTGTGTCAAATCAACGTGTTGCCTAAATTGCAACAAAGGGGTTTGGCTAAGCAAACAAAGTGACATAATTTAAGCAAGATTTAATAGGAGAGTTGCTATAAAAGAACGCTGACTGCCTGAATGTCAACACCTTCACTTATTTATTAGTAAAACACTGCCGCTTAACAAAAAGCACACATACAATGGTATGGTAATTTAGGCCAAAGTACCCAGGGCTGTACTTCAGACTTCCCTCTACAATCCCTATTATTTAGTTTTCATAAGTTACATATGCAAATCTTTAATTTTTTCAAATTTAAAAATAATCAATTTCAGCCTTAAAAAACCAACTCTGGAAAATATTAACCAAGCTTTATAAGTGATTTACATAGTGTTTTTCCACTTTAATGCTGACTGTCAGTATGTCAACGTCAAAATTAAAGCGTTTTTTTATGCTGACAAACTAAATTAAATATTTTTGACTACTGTGACTACCAGCATGTTGACTTTTTATTAAACATGGGTTTTTTCTATTCTTAAATAATAAACTAGCTCTAAAATTACTTTCTATACTTCTATAAACTATTTACTTAATAATAAAATTTAAAACAAGTGATTATTATTTGATTTTATTCATGTCTCACATGATTATTCTTACTTTATGAACTCTACTCTAATTATTGTAGGACAAATCTTCCAAGAAGCCACAAAATAACCCCAAGTCAACCAAGAAAGTACCCAAAGCCTCTGGGAAGGCCCAAAGTCCCTACCCCAACAAAAAACCAGCCAAAGAGCCCTCAACAAAACAGAAGGCAAAGGAGAAGACCCCAGGCCCTGAAAGCAAAGAGCCCTCCCCTGACCCCTCCTCTTCTCCAAGCTGGTACCAATCAGAAGGAAATGAGGTTCCACTAAACAAGCAAAAAAGAAAGAAGACATCCAAGAGTCCAGAACCCCAGCCAAGCCCATATGAATTAAGCTCAAAGGAATCAAGTCCCAATGAATCAAGCTCATCCCAGTCCAGAAAGCGCAAGAATCTAACTCCAGATAATTCCCCTCCACTGCCCAACAAATCTGCACCTCCATCCTCCTCATCAAGTATCAATAAAGAAGACCCTGATGATTACCTGTCTGACTATCATCAAGCACCAATTGGCCCATGGGATCCCCTAAAGGTTCACAATATATGTAACGTCAAAGGAGAGTTTAAGCTCCCAAAGAAGTTCCCTCGAGTTTCCCCTCTAATGTCTGTCAAAGGAGGTGCAAGTTTAGTCTGTGATGGCTATGTTTTCAATTGCAACAATTAGAAGAGAGCAGGAAGAAGCAAGCCTTATGTATGTGAAGATAGAAGCTGTGCTGCCAGGATCAATACAGAAGGATGGGATAAAGTCACTGGTGAAAAAGAAGAGCACACATGCAATGCTCCAATAAATCTTATTGAAAAGCTTCTAAAGTGGTACCTCTACCAAATGGTACCAGTCTCCAAAGATGTCAAGGCTTCTGATCTGGCAGTTAAGGCCACCACACACCTAAGTAATGAGAACCTGAAGCTCATCCCTGACCGCGACCAGTTAGTGAAGTACATATGTGACAAACGCCGTGACCTAGTCCCCCATAAGAAATCAGCCATGGTTCAAGGAGAGTTAGTCTTGACAGAGGAGTTAAAGATGTTCAATGGTGATGAGGTATTCCTTTTACATGATGATGGTCCTACAGCAGAGGCAAGAATTATATGCTATGCTACACAACATAACCTGAAGCAGTTGAGGGATTCAGAGACCTGGTTATGTGATGGTACCTTTGCAGTATGCCCCCGCCTTTTTTACCAACTATGGGTTGTACATTCCCTCATTGAAGGCAAGATGCTCCCATTTGCCTACTTTCTGCTTCCTGGGGCAACAGAAGAGATCTACACAAGTGCCTTTAAAATCCTTCAGGAGGGCATCAAAGCCCTACCCAGTAATAGAAAGAGTCCCCCTGGCCATAACACTAGAGCCAATCCAGATGATGATGAAAAGGATGAAGCCACCCTTGCTGCAGAAAAAGAAGCTCAAGATAAAGCACTTGGTCCCTCAACTATAATCATAGACTATGAAACTGCCCAGTATAACACTTTTGTAAATACCTTTGATGGAGAGGTACAGGGGTGTTTTTTCATTATCAACAGGCTGTCAACAGGCAACTAAAGGGTCTACCTGAGCTCAGCAAGCTCCACCGTCTAGATACATCAGGAAAGTGCAAGTTTTTAATTCAGCAGTTTGTAGCACTATCCTTTGTAAAACCAGATTATGCTGGACAAGCCTTTGAGCTCCTATGCCAGGATCCATATGCCAAGAAGCATGATGGTGCCTTCTACCCTTTCATTGAATATTATGAACCACAGTGGATTGGACATAAGGTCACTAAGTGCCAGAGAAAGCCCAGAGCCAAAGCCAACTGGAACTGCTACCAGGCAGTTCTTAAGGATGAGATGAAAACGACTTCATCTTTGGAGGGCTGGCATAAGCATATCAAGTCCTCCTTTGGAACCAAGCCCAGATACAACACCTTCTACAAGCATCTCAAAGTCCAACAGGGGAAGACTGCTGCATCCATCAGAGATATTGAGAACTGCCCATCAAAGAAGAAGAGATCCACCAAAGAGAAACAGTATCAAGAGAAGATCAAGGACATTGTCAAGGCCAAATATAAGCTTTCAGAGATTGGGGAATACATCAAGAAGATTGCCACAGTTCTTAATGGCAACCAGGTTATTACAGTCTAGCTTTTCATTAAATTTATTGAGTATTGACTAATTTTTTATATAGTTCTTATATATTAAGTATAATATTTTTAAATAAATAGTTATTCCAAATAAATAATTAATCTTTTATGATACTGCTTTTATAAAATCATTGGTTTTTATTGATAGTTTGATGCTTTAGACTGTATTACATGGCCTATATTGGTATTTTACTAGTAAATTATATGTTTTTTTGTAGTTTTCAATATAGAAAAAACTTTATATTACTGTTTCTGATTGCTATATTTTGCTATAATACGTGAAATTTTATGTAGTACCTTTTTGTGTATTGTTTTTTTATAAGTGGGAAAAAATTTATTATAGTAAAGATAGCTAATTTCATAGTAAAATAAAATAAAGGTGTATTTTTATGAAATTTTCTAATATTCATGTATAATTTTTATGGACTTTTTAAAATCTATGTTGTCACATTACCCTAAAAGTATCTTGAAGCTTAATTTTTATTAAGTAAAATGTTCAGGAAACAGGTTTCTGCTTATTAAAAAAGTGTTGACATTTAGTAGTCTGCATGAGTTAAAACTTAATTCTGACTTTTCAATGCTGTCAACATTAAAGTATTTTTAATTCTGATTATTGACATATAGTAAGTCAACTTGCAGAATGAGTTAATTCTGGCGGTTGCCCTAACCAGAGCATGCCCTAAGAAGAATACACCTCCTGTATCCTTGGCACAAATAAACACCTCTGCACAATCTTACAAATTCATCCAAGTGACCATAGACTGTGTGGGGATCAAGCGCCATATTGAGGCCTTTATTGACACAGGAGCTGATGAAAGCTTCATTGACGCCAACCTGGCAAAGGAACTAGGATTAACAGCTTCAGAGCGCAGCCTACAAGTAACCATGGGAAACAGTTCCATGGACACTGGCTACAAGTATGAACAGGAACTTCTTTTGACAATTGGACAGAACGTGTATCCAACCCCCTTGATTCTCTTGCCGGGATTGCCACATCCTCTAGTACTGGGGGACTCATGGTCCAACAGACATGGCCTGATTCTAAACTATTGTGAGCAGACTGCCACCTTCGGACAACCTGAGTCTTGTGATACTGTTCCATTATGTATAAGCCATGACAGAGCACTGAACAACAGACTCTTAACTATAAAGATGGAAACCAGCGTAGGGACACTACACACTGCCTTGAAGAAATGAGGCCATGTATTTAGCAAAAAAGAGGCCACAAAACTACCCAGCCACTCAATCCATGACCACACTATAGACCTGCTACCAGGCACCCAACCACATCACGGCCCCATCTATAGTTGCAACCACTGTGAGCAAGCGGCCTTGAAAGCTTACCTGGAGGATATGACAAAAAAGGGCTTCATCTGAGTGTCAAAGGCCCCCTGCTTGTCACCAATGCTGTTTTTAGGGAAGAAAGATGGCAGGATGCATCCCTGCGTGAACTACCAGAAGCTGAATGATATTACTGTGAAGAACTGCTATCCTATCCCCAACACCAACGACCTTTGGGATGTACTAACTGGAGCCCAGGTGTACTCAAAAATTGACCTGAGAGACGCTTTCAACCAGATCAAAATCAAGGAGGGGGACAAATAAAAGACAGCTTTTAAAACCAGATATGGGTTGTACAAATACCTAGTAATGCCATTTGACCTATGCAACGCCCCCAGCACTTTCCAAAGGATGATTAACACTGTCCTAGGGAAATATCTTGACCACTTTTGTGTTGCGTACTTAAACAACATCTTCATCTACAGCAAGACTCATGAGGAACACCTGCACCACCTGGACCTTATACTCAAAAAACTCTCCCAAGCAAACTTACACGCCAAGCTTAAGAAATGTGAATTCTTTCAGTCTGAAGTTGAATTCCTGGGATACATAGTAAAGACCGGCAGGTTTGTAATGGCGCAGGACAAAGTAGAAGCAATAACGTCTTGGCTGATGCCCAAATTTAGAAAAGATATGAGAAGTTTTTTGGGCCTGGCAAATTATTGCAGGGATTTCATCCAAAATTTTCTCACATCACTCTGCCCCTGACCCGCCTGTGCTCTGACAAGGTCACATTTGCCTTTAATCTGGAATGCACCACTGCCTTTGAGACCCTGAAACTCGCCTTCACCTATTCCCCTGTCCTGGCCATGCCCAACCCATCCAAGCCATTTATACTGGAAACCAACACATCCGACTTTGCGGTGGGCAGGGTCCTTCTTCAGGAAGGAGGGGATAGTATGCTACATCCTGTAGCATTTTACTCCAAGAAGATGCTGTCTGCCAAAGGAAACTACCCAATCTACAACAAGGCAATGCTCGCTATAACGAAGACCTAGAAACATTGGCACCAGTACCTATGTGGCGCTGAGTTTCCAGTAAAGGTCCTAACCAACCACAAGAACCTGGTTTATTTCTTTAAACCCAGACAGCTGAACCAAAGAAAGGCCAGATGGGCCTTAGAACTGGCCAACTACACCTTGACCATCAGCTATAAATCCAGAAAGGTGAACGTGGTACCTGACGCCCTGAGTAGAAGAGCTGACCTGATCCCTTCCTCTACAGAAACCAAGGACCACAACACCCATGTACTCCTTGACCCTGCCAGCCTAGGCATCCAACTGATGTACATGAAAATCATGGCCCGCAAACATGACATAATTGAGGCGGAGAAACAAGACAAATACTCAGCGGAACTTGTTGATGACTTAACCTCAGACCTAGAGAGCCGCCACCACAAGAAAGGATTCTCACTGAAAGAAACCACCCTGTTATTACACAACTGGATCTATGTACCAGAAGGTGAAACAAGGACCAAAGTACTCATTGACTACCACAA
Organism: Entomophthora muscae; assembly: GCA_014839935.2. NCBI lineage: Eukaryota > Fungi > Entomophthoromycota > Entomophthoromycetes > Entomophthorales > Entomophthoraceae > Entomophthora > Entomophthora muscae. The sequence goes on along the minus strand of QTSX02003060.1, from coordinate 114,722 downwards.
CTCAGAGATGGCCGGCCACCCTGGCAGACTCAAAACACTCCAAGGAATTAAGAAGAATTACGCTTGGCCCCAACTGGAGAAAGACGTGGCCGCCTACATTGAAGGCTGTGAGACATGTGGAAGAACCAAAATCTGTAGATCCAAACCTGAAGGCTTGCTAAGACCACTAGATGTACCAGAAGGACCCTGGCAGTCCGTTTCAATGGATTATATTGTAGAACTACCCCCCTCCAATTTGTTCAAAGCCATCCTGTTCATGGTAGATAGGTTTACTAAGATGTCCTACTTTGTTCCTATAACTACCCACTGCACTGCCACAGAGATAGCTAGACATTTCCACGACTGCATCCTAACCCAATATGGCACCCTGTCAGAAATTATCACTGATAGAGGCCCTCAATTCACCTCAAACTATTGGACCCAAGTGATAAAGGACTTAGGGGTAAAACACTGTGTATCCACCTCATACCACCCACAGACTGACAGCCAGACTGAACAAGTAAACCAAATACTTAAACAATATCTACAATGCTATGCCAATGCTGACCAAGACAACTGGGCTGAGATGCTACCCATGGCACAGTATGCCTACAACAGCAAAGACCACACATCTACCAGAATGTCCCCCTTCAAAGCCAATTATGGTTTTGACCCATCTTGGGACCCCAGTATTGGTAGTAAGGAAATAAACCCATCAGTACAAACCTGGATTGAACAGATACACGACACCCAACAAACCTGTATTAAGAACCTGACCCGTGCAGTCCAGACTTATAAGGCTTTTGCTGACAAAAAAAGGATCCCTGGGAAACCGTTGAAGGTAGGAGACAAAGTCTATTTGGACTCTCAAAATGTGCCTCTGACTGTCCACTGCCGGAAGTTAGCCCACAGAAGAAGAGGCCCTTACAAAATCACCAAGTTAGTAGGTGAAGTAGCATTTGAACTAGAATTACCCCCTTGTGGAAAATACATAACGTCTTCCACTGTGCGCTTCTATTCAAGAAAGAAGGAAAATCCCTCCCCCACCAGAAACTCAAGACTGACCCTCCTCTCATGCAAGTAGGATGCTCTGAAGAATACGAAGTTGAATATGTTCATGGAGACTGTACCCACTATAAAACCCTCCAGTACTACGTCAAGTGGAAGGGATATCCACCCAAGGAAAGCACCTGGGAACCATTAAGCAACCTACCCAACACCCAACTAGCAATCCAACAATACCTTGGAAAGAAGGCCAGGAAGGAAGGGACCCCCTGGAAGGAAGGGGATGATGTCATGAATGACATTTCAATACTTGTATTGAAAACCCAAGAGTCAAACCCCAGTCCCCTGAAGGCAAATTGGACCCCCCAGGACAGTCCAGGACCCGCCAATCCGTTAAGTCACAGACTTGAATTGTTAAGTTGCCCACAACCTGCCGGCCTAATACTGAGGATTCCCCAAATGGTTACCAGATTGCTGCCAAACTGGTGCTACTAAAGACCCATACCTATGCAGGAATTTTGTCTGCCTAAAGGAGGTTGGGAAAAGACCTGCTACTAGCCCTGCCAACAAACACTAGCTGTTGCCAGTCTCCATTCCAGAAAAGGTATTGTAATTGGCCAACTCAGATGACATGGTGAACAACGGCAGCAAAACAAAGCACTGCCACTTCTGTCCCCCAGAACCAGTCCAGCCAAGAACCACCAAACCAGTGCCACTGAGAGCTAGACCTACAAAGAAGCCGTGACTTGGGCGAGGTCCACTACTAGCCCTGCCAATAAGCACCAACTGCTGCCAGTCCCCAGTCCAGAAAGAGAATTGCAATTAGCCCGCTCAGGTGACATGGTGAACCAAAGCAGCAAAATTAAGCAACGCCACTTCTGTTTTCCAGAAAGTACCCAACCAGAACCTGATGCCCTCCATACCCTAAACCAAGATCCATGCCCTACTGGCAAACCGCCCATTGACCTGAAGCCTGCAAAAAGAAAAGAAGCAAAATCACATGGTATAAGAACACTGGCAGTGTGGTGATAACCACATTGTCATTTTTGATAATAAAGTTTTATGAACCTTTGGTTCAAACAAATCTTACCCTATCTAGTCTTAGTGATCTTCCACCTCAACTCTGGCCAAGTAGACAACCAGGCAACCAACCCCTTCAGATACCAACCCACCAAACCACCCCAGGCATTATACTGTCCCCTGGGAGTCCCCTTTGGACCTGTGCACTTTACTGAGTACCCTCCAAACCCAGCCTACGCTGAGTTCAACTTGGAAAACATACTCCTTGCCAACCCCCTGGCAAGATCTAGAGAAACCAAAACAATAGGTTGAGAAGGAAAGTGGTATGTTAGGCTGCCCAGATTGTTCAAAGACAAGTACAATTACCTGTCAGCATATTTTGTTTCCATGACCCCACCTGTAACCCCTAGACTGGACCGCCCTCTGGAACCTACCGCCACAGCCGAGACCACCTCTACCCAACTGTTTGGAGTACTCTACATTACTTTGACAGGATTGGTGGATTCCATGGTCCCAACTCCAGACCCTGGTCCTTGATTGGGCATTCTATATTTTACATTGTTAAGTTAGCACCCATTTTATGGTGGGCCTTACCCGCCAGCTTGGCCGCACCACACCCCAAGCTGCCCAATGCCTCTACCTATGACTGGATTCCTGACAGTTTCTTTCTTTAAATTTGTGGCTTTCACCCTGGCTCCTGCATTGGTTTTGATTTGGACCACTTCTCCAGACCTTTGGAGTTGCATTTCCCATTCTTTCTATCATGTGAGGGCCAACCCTAATCAGTTCATGCAAATGTTCAAGAATATCTCTGGGCACACGCAGAACATCTTAACTGCCAGTGAAAACGTGGTAAAGATCCTCACCTGTGATGACCTCAAATATTCTGCTATTGACCCACCACCCTTGGAGCACCCAAGCTTGAGCTCCCCGGTGCCTCCCTTTTCCGTGGTCCCAGCTGTTACGCCCCAAGGGGATGGTCTGGGTGTCAAAGAGCATCCTCCAAGTGCGCCACCTGGCTTCTTGGTGGGATGATCTTGATGGGCCTGGATTCTTATTTCCCCTGATTATCTGCTGTGTCCTCCCTTTGGACACCACTTTGAGCAGCCATACCAGTCCTGCACTGGATGGTGTCCTGGTGGATCCTTACCCCAGGATGGGAGCCAAACTTAGTTAGTTTATCCCCCCTCTCATACACATAGTGCATTTTAAAGCATGTATATTTACCTATTGGTAATAATTCTGTAAACTTTTTAGTCGGATTTTGTGAGGTAATAGTAATGTAATGGGTTAATAAATTAATGGTAATAAACATTAATTTATTAACCCATTTGTGGGGTTCCTGTCCACCAGTCCCCAAAGTGTGTCCTGGTTCATAGCCAGGGACTGGCTGGAAGGGATTGTCATTCTCTAGTAAGAGAAAATGTATCTCAGAAATATGTATAGGGGTTGAAATGGGCTTTTATTCACTCTCAGAAGGAAGATCCCCTTAGAAACCTTCTGGTATATGGCCCAGGGGGTCAAGGAAACAATATGGATTTGCCAATACTTGGAGTCCTCCAACAATATCTTGGAATCCTTGTACTTGGTCTTGGACTCCTGCTCCTTAAACTTGGACTCCTGCGCCACGCTTAGGATCCAGCTCCTTATCTCAAGCTCCAGCTCCTTAATATTGGGCTCCAGCTCCTTTATCTTGAGCTTCAGCTCTCTGTATAGCTCTAGTAGCCTTGGTATTTCACTTGTATCAGTCCAACCAGGCTCCTGCTGGCAATCAAAAGGCTTCTAAAAACCTCTTGGTAGAAACTCAAAAGACCTGGAAAAGACCCCATAACTTTCCAGCCAGCCACCTTCTTATAGTGTTCTTTTCCCAAAGGTTTTGCCTTCAAAATGGCTTTCTTCAGAAGCTTAAACCATTGCTGCTCAATTTTTACTATAATAAATTAAGCTTACATACTTACTTTCTTAAAATCTTAAACTATTAATTCACTATTTCCTTGCTTATAATTTAAGCTTTTGGCTTCCAACCAATCACATTCATCAGGAACCCTTCCAGAACTCAACCAATGAATGCAGAGCGCAGAAATAGACTATTTCTGAAGTTCCAAAGGGATCCAACTGGTAAATCAATTTCCATCGCTCAAACCGCTCAAATTGACAACTCTTTGTGCACCAAAGCGTTAATCAGTTCACTATTCCAGCACCAGTTTTCTCTGTATTTAACCTAAACCAATTTAAATAGTAGAATGCTATTTAAATTGTTCTTTTTGGACCTCTTTAAAGTTTCCCCCATATATTTACAAATATTGTAAAATCCAAGGAAATTGTCCCACCAAAACAATTTTGTATCCAGCTCTCATATCAACATATCTTTATCTATCCTAGGAACTTAATAAATAAATCTCTTACCCACACTTCTATCCACATTACTTCTTGAGTTTACTACTAAACCAAGGCAAAACATTCCACATTTTACTACCTTGGCAAATCAAGCTGGCAAAATCTTGGCTCATCTCTCCAGACCACCAGTTCTTCATCATAATCTTCTGATTCTTTGGCCAGCTCCTGTATCATGATCAGCTAATCCTGCATCATGATCTTCAACCACATCTTCCAGCTCTTCAGTTTAACCAGTAATCAGTCTATCTTGGACAACAAACAGATCATTCTAGTCTTTCAACAGCTTATCAGTCCTCTGGCTACTCCTTTATCATGACCAGCTACTCCGGCATCATGATCTCTGAGCCCTTCAACTTATCCTCACTAGGAACCATCTTGATTCCACCTGCACAAAGAACCTTTTTTGGTTCCAAACTTCAATATGAACCAACAGTCCCTCAACTAGTCTTCACTGTGATCATACAGTCCTCATTACTAGTCTTCTCTGCTGATCCTGAACCACCTTGGTTCTTTATCTCAGTCCCCATTACCAGAACTTGTAAACCCAGGCATGAGTCTACATTGAACTGGCGTTTGACTGGGCCCTTGCAAGTGGCACTCCACTTAGGCAATTCAACCATAGATCAATGTATATGTGTTGTTTTTACTCACCCAGGTGATTAAATATGGGCTTTCAGTTGCAAAGTAATCAGCTTTACTTCCCAGAGGCCTGATCACACCAAGTTCTACAGCTGCTTCCCCAAGTAAACCGCCTTGATGACACCTCTAAGCAAATCTATGCCCTCCAATGCTCACTTTGGGTCCCCCCCAAAGCTCCCATAGGGGCATAAACAAGGACACCCTACCAGTCTGTTAGATAGGATGCTTGCTCACAGACCTCCTGTAAGTGTATCAGGGTACGTAGAGCCCTCAGAGCTCTTCCCCTCCCTGGCAGCCCATGTTACCCGCCAGAGGTCCAAAACCTTCTCTATCTCAAACAGACAAAGTTCCCTGCTAGCTATCTCATTCTTCACCCTTTTTCAGCCACAGTTTCCTGCTGGGTGAAGACCTCTAGCCCACAGCAGCCAATATCTTGTTCTGGGTGAAGAAAAAAATCTACCTCTATTAGTCTTTACACCTACTAGCTAGGCCTTACATTCCCTAGTAGCTATCATTCCCTACTAGGCCTCTACCTTCAACAAACAACCAAACTTTTACTTGACCAACATTAGCCCCACCTGCAAACCACCAAACATGTGGACCGTCACACCATTACATTATTATTACCTTGCAAAATCTGACTAAAAATTTTACAGAATTATTACCAATAGGTAAATATACAGGCTGTAAAATGCACTGTGTATCAATATTTGTACTAAGCGTTAATAACTCTCTAATATAAACACAGTCTATTTAAATAATTAACAATGAAAAAGGTCTCATTTACAATGAATTTTATTAAACAAAATTCATTGAGTTATGCAAATAATATCTAAATATCAAGAGTTGACGTCTAATTTCAATATTATAATGTAATATTTACATTTATGGTCTTTAATTTATTATTGGTGGTGAAAAATATTTATGCAAATAATTTTATGTTATTCATAAAATATACAACATTTTATTAATTATGGGGAATGTCAATAATAAAAAAATATATTATTGATTGTGAATTGGAAGAAATAATATCAATTTTAATAAGTTGTCACAAAGAAAGGTTTTATTTTACTCATCAAAGGACGAGTAGGGGAAGGAATGGGCAGAATGTATGTTGCCATCATCTGCGCCTGTGAAAGGGACGGCATCAGAGATAGTGGGGGGATTGGTAGTGGCTTGGGACTCAGGGTTGGAAGGCAGGTGGCTTGGTCTTGATGGGGGAGGGAGAGACTTGGTTTGTTGACTGGGAAGAGGCAGTAAGAGCCGATTGATTCAATTGCTCAAATTCTTCTTCTGTCACATATGTGGGCTTGGTGAAACAAATGGATTGGCGTGGGGGGCAGGAGTCCTTTCTGGACTTATCACTATCACTTGCATAGAAGATGATGAGATCAGATAAATCCTGGATAAATATGGAAAGAAAAAGCTCATACCCCTTCACAATTTGGATGCACAGTTCATTGTAGGTGGCAGTCTTTGAGCGCCTGAGAGCTGAACCAAAATTGTAAAGACATACATCTGCAAGATATATGTCAGTGTGGTTGACAGGGTAGGACCAACAGGTATGCCCAACATCCCTAATTTTCTTGGTTGCCCATTCCTGCTGCATCATCTCCGCACTCAGTACAACTTTGTATACGTCTTGTTGGGTAGCCCACTCCAACAGCATGTCCTTGAGCTCTGTCTGGTAGGCATACCCATCTGGGGTGTTTGATATTGCTGAGTAATAATTGACACTCAATGAGGAAACTGCCAACAAAACCCCAAAAAATCAATAAAAGATTGGGCAGCGCTTGTAGACGTCAGATTGGATACACTTTTCTCCATAATCTTGGATGCTTGCAGATATCTTGACATACAATGAGAAGATGACATCATTGTGTGTCCTCATTGTCCTCCCTTTAATAAAATTAATCATAGTTGAATTGTATGGGTCGGTATCCACCAAACTGGGGCCAGTGAGAAATTGATTGGACAAGATTCTAGCAGCAACCACAACTCTGTGCATCCACAAATTGACTGTTCTTTTATTTGTGAAAATGCCATAGAGTCCCAGTTGGAGACAAACCTGGACCAGGGGCATCCACAGGTCACGTTCCATGATGGTCATCATAAGGAGATGGGCTTTTTTGCTATCAGTTGACGTAAGGGCACCAGTCAGCGTCTTCTTGGGAGGGGGGCACAATTGGCGTAGGCTTGCAGGGTTGCAGCCACAGTAGACTTTGAAAAACCCATTGCGGCCGCAATTTCCCCAAGGGACATAAGCATCCCTTGCTTTTCAACCATTTCAAGCACAATCTCTGGGGTGATCAATTTTCTTCTGTGTCTTGCAGGCTGATTGGATGGAGGAGGGATATGTCTATCTTGGGAACTGGACGTTGTTATCTGATTGGCTATTTCCAGATTCTGGCTTTCCTGGGTGGCCCCTTGGCTCAATTGTCTGGTTTCAGATGCCATTGTTGATACGTGATTTGGGTTAGCAGCTGTCTGATCATGATGGGCAAACAGGGCCATGCTTGAGGACGCAGGAGAAAGAACACACTCCTGGGTAGTGCTTGGGGAGGGGCCTGAGGGTTGGGAATGACCATAGACAGAGGCTTCACTGTTGGAAGACCCAGTGTAGCCCTGCATGATTTTGTCAAGGCCAGGGAACAGCTTGTTTATTTGGTTGTTATTAAAAGAAAGCATAATAAATTTTATGTTAAAAACTAAACTCAAAAAGAGAAGTGTATATTTTAACCAATTTTATTGTTTATTATGTCAAGCTGGTGAATATTATGATCTAAATTTTAGCCATCCTAAACTGGAATAGGGTGATTTTTGAAAATGTTTGTGCTTCCTAAAAGAATCAGCACAAATCTACTCCAGATCCTTTAGCATCCTTTTTGAGACATCCATAAATTATATTTATTTCAAATTCAACTCAATTATGATTTGAAATTTGGTTCTTGGATTTGAAAATCCTGCAATTTCAGATTTGTTAATTTTTACATGATGTCCATGATTCAATTAAAATACAGGAAATCTCAAATTGTACATTATAATCCTGTATTTCTGATTCATGTATCCCACATTTGTTTGTTGTGTTTTGTCTTTTGTTAGTTGATTTATCTGCTCAAGAGATTTGAAATTTTTCAATTTAAATAAACCAAAAAAATAAAATCAAATGGTTGATTTTATTAAATATTTTAATTTTCACTCAGCTGAGTTGCCCGCAAAAGTGATTTGAAATTTGGACCAATGATTTGATAATCCCGCATTTTTACGTTCAGGTTCTGAATTTACAGTATGTAAGTACATATTATGTAATAGTTTATACAGCTATGAATATAGTAAAGTGAGAAGAAAACAATGTGGGCCAAGAGTGCAGTTGGGAGGAGTTAAGTTGTGCTGGCTCCTCTTGGTAGTACTCTTTAGTGGGTTCTTGGAATGGCTCTTATGGTTTGAAAGTGGTGTAGTGGCCCCCAATCTCTAGGAAGACTATTGTTATAGCAGAGAAGATAAGGTGGTTCATCTTCTAACTTCTGGAAAGGGATGACAAATCTTAGCGCCAAGACTTTTTTAGTGTTAAAGTCTGTTAAAATGCTTTATTTGATACTATTGAGGATAATTTTACTCAATGATGGCACAATCTATCACCAAGAAATGGATTTTATTATATAGTAGTACATTTTTGTAGCAGGAATATTGGGAAGCATTGGATGGAGAACCCAAGATACTTGGTGGTTGTCACAGTAGCTTTCATAATGCTGGGTGTTGCGCTTTTTTGCATTACAGCGCCACAATTATTTAATATTATAGGGCACAGGACATTTGCTTGAATACAGTCATATGTGAAGATCTGAGTAGTATTGTATCAGAAGATGTCATGTATGACATTTCAATACTTGTACTGAAAACCCAAGAGTTAAAACCTGGTTCCCAGGAGGCAGATCCAACCTGCCAGACCAGTTCAGGACCCGCCAATCCGTTAAAAGACAGGCTCAAATTGGTAAATTACTCCGCGTTCTGCTGGCCTACTACAGAGGACCCTCCAAAGATCACTCAAGTCACACAAAGTGGACGGGGGACCGCCCGCTTGTTAAATTGCAAACCTGAGTTAACAAGTTACTCCGAGACCCGCCAGCCCCCCAGAGACAATTCCCCAAATAGTCATCAGATTGATGCCAACCTTGGGCCACCAAAGACCCAAACCTATGCAGAGGTTGCAACTTGCCTTAAGGTGGTTAAGAAAAAACCTATTTTTAACCTTGCCAATGGCCACCAGCAACTGCCAGTCTCCCGCCCAGAAGGGGTAGTGCAATTGGGCTACTCAGGTGACATAGCAAACAGTGGCAGCAAAACAAATTGTTGCCTTTCTGATTTGCCAGAACAAGCACAACCTGGATCTGCCGCCCTCAAGACCCCAAGCCAAGACCCACGCCCCGCCAGTGCCTTGTCTGCAAACCTGAACCCTGCAAAAATCAAAGAAGCAAAGTCCCAGGGTATAAAAACCCTGGCGGTACGGCAAAACCCCCATTGTCATTTTTGATAATAAAGTTTTATGAACCTTTGGTTCAAACAAATCTTACCCTATCTAGTCTTAGTGATCTTCTATCTTAATTCCAGTCAAGTAGACCACCAGGCCGCCGCCCTCCCCCAAGAACAACCTGCCAAATTGTCCCAGGCATTATACCGGCCCCGGGAGCCCCCTTTGGACCTGTGCATTTTACTGAATACCCCCCAACCCGGCCTATTCAGAGTACAACTTGGAAACCATCCTCATTGCCGACCTTTGGCAAGGACTAGAAGTACCAGGTACATAGGACGCAAAGGAAAGAGGGTCAAGATCCCGCCCTTACTGTTCAAAGACAAGTACAATTACCTGCCTGCCTACTTTGTTCCTATGACTCCTCCTTTAACACCACAACCAGACTGCCCGTTGGAACCCACTGCCGCAGCCAAGACCACCTCTACCCAACTGTTTGGAGTACTCTACATTAATTTGATAAGATTGTTAGATTCCATGGTCCCCAACTCTATACCTTGGTCCTTACTTGGGCGATCTGTATCTTATATTATCAAGTTAGCACTCATTCTATGGTGGGCCCTACCCGCCGGCTTGGCCGTACCTCACCCCGAGCTGCCCAAGGCCTCTACTTACAACTGGCTTCCTGAAAGAAGAGCCAGGATCAAATGGAAACATAATTATTGTCAAAGAATGGCACCTGAACATGCAAAAGTACTTAATTATTAGGATAAAGGTCAACCATATTAAGGATAAAATAAAGATGGTTCAAAGATGATTTTATTGCAATTCCTTGATTCTTCTTATACCTTATCAAAGGTTAATCCCTGGACAGCCAGCAATGTATTCTAGGGCATTCTAACACACCCTTATTTTGGGTAATCAGTAATATAGGTTTGGCGCTTGTTGCATGTCAACCAATAGAATATATATCTTCCCCCAGCACAGGTGGCCCTTGCTAGCGTGGAGCAGTTTGATAGCTTCAGGATCACTTTCTTCTATTCTGAAAATGCTTCAGGCTTCATGCTTAATAATATAATTTATATGTGAATTTGAGATAATGAGGAATCAAACCCAGCACCTCAGCGCTTGATGTAAAAGTAGAGCAGCGCTTTGGCGCCTACAATAATTGCAAGGTGGCACCTGTTGTATAATTAGTTTCACGCTTTGTTACTGTAAATTCAGAACCTGAACGTAAAAATGCGGGATTGTCAAATCCTTGGTCCAAATTTTGAATCACTTTTACAGGCAACTCAGCTGAGTGAAAAATAAAATATTTAATAAAATCAACCATTTATTTTGATTTTTTTGTTTTATTTAAATTGGCAAATTTTGAATCTCTTGAGCAGATAAATCAACTAACAAAAGACAAAACTCAGAAAACAAATGTGGGATACATGAATCAGAAATGCGGGATTCTTATGTACAATTTGAGATTTCCTGTATTTCAATTGAATCATGGACATCATGTAAAAATTAACAAATCTGAAATTGCGGGATTGTCAAATCCAAGAACCAAGTTTCAAATCATAATTGCAAGGAACTTGAAATAAATATAATTTATTGGTGTCTCAAAAAGGATGCTAAAGGATACAGAGTGGATTTGTGCTAATTCTTTTAGGAATCATAGGCATTCTCAAAAATCACCCTATTCCATTTTAGGACGGCTAAAATTTAGATGCTTGATTACAGTAGATTTTAAAAAATGCTAATAATAAAGTAGAATTATATATTACAATCTATCTTATCATGTTGTCTTTCCTTTGGTGTGTTGATAATATGCTTACAATTAATTGGACAGCTTCACCTCCAGTTGCCTTGGCAATAGGAAATCAAGCTGTCCAATTAATTGCAAGCACATTATCAACACACCAAAGGAAAGATAACATGATAAGATAGATTGTAATATATAATTCTACTTTATTATTAGCATTTTTTAAAATCTACTGTAATCAAGTATCCTTAGTAGCAATACATGAATACATAGTAAACTAATGGTTTATCTTTTTCCCCTCTCCTTCTTCCTTGAAAAGAAGTTTTATGGCCCCCAGCGTAGCCAGGGGCCATAAAACTTTTAAAAATTTCTGTGTCATCAGAAGAGTAGCTCATAAATCATTATATGGTTTTATGGTTGCTATATTAGTGATTTAAAGTGCAGAATATTGCATCATTTCCAGTTTAGATAATTTTTCATTTCACTTAATTTCATGTCTAAACATGGGTGTTTAGATTGGATTTTTCATTTGATTTTATCCAGAGTGGAGCTTCTTTATTTGGGTTGATTTGTCCTAGTTACTTACTGTAGATTCAATTTGGATTCCAGTTCCTGCAATTATTATTTGAGTTTACTAGTGACATTCAAAAGCAATTTGAAATTTGGTTCTTGGATTTGACAATCCCGCAATTCCAAAAAACATAGTGAACTTAATGGAAATGGTTGATGGATTTGAACGCTTCAAATCTGATTCCAGTTAATTCATTTTGTCCATTAGAAATATGCAGTTTGACTTGAACTTTGCAAAGTGTCTATGAGTTCCCGCATTTTTAAAAATTCAAATAAATACTCAAAAAAACCAATTTAATTAAAAAAGGCTATCCCGCAAAAGTGATTCAAAATTTGGACCAAGGATTTGACAATTCCGCATTTTTACGTTCAGGTTCTGAATTTACAGTATCTAGTTCAATTGCTAGGCAGCAACACAGTGCCTGCAACTTTTCCAAAGTGGGGTGACAGCAAATCATGTATTAACTAAAAGCTTCAAATGTGCTTATAATTGGCTGATTTGTGGTTCAAGTCAGCAGACTACTGCTGGTCTAATATACATACATTTTATATTACTAATTTATGGTGCTAAGCTGCTTTAATACATATCTGCAAGCTCTGTCATAATTGGCATCATTGATTTTTATACTGTTAATTTATGATGTTGGCCACTGAAATCCTAATCCACAAGCTCTGTCATAATTGGCATCATTGCTTGGTCAAAAATCCCAACACTGGGTATTACCTGCCCTAACCAAAGAGCCACAAAATTGGAAAAATAGCTAACCAAGTTGACCAAGTTGAGGGATTTAAATCAAACTGTTGACCAAAAATGGATTACTACTGCTCCAGTTTGTCAACAAAATACAATTAACCAAGGAATATTGACACTGATAAATAGGCGTAATCTAAGGGTCATCCAATAAAACCTTGTTTATCAAAATGGTCATCAAAAATTAATTGCACAAGGGTTTTTTGCGTGCTGGATGAGATACTCTTGTAATGAGACGGAATAGAAGCCATGGATTCAGGTGGTATTGCTGAGTTGATAATTTTGGTACATATTGGGAATTTTCACTGTTCAACTCTCAAGAGTTGAGTCCTCTTTAAAAAATTAACCTAAATAAACTTTAAATTATCTCCTGGTCTAACTTTATTTACCAATGCATCCTTTAATGGGTCTACTGCGCCATATTCCTTATAACTTGATCTTGAATTGAATTGTAACTGGAAGATGGGGCCTGCTTTGGGCTCTACATCATCTATGCTGCCTAATGTTACACCAATGTCCACCAATCTTGGATTTTTTGCCCCAGAATCTGAAACTGAAACTATTGCCACCTCCCAATATCCAAATTTTTATTATGAGAATTCTTTAATCTTGTAGCAGGCTATCTATCTGGGAATTCTTTGGTTGGTTTTAATTATCTTGTTGAATCCCAGTGTATCTTTTGCAAATTTCACTAAATAGTATTTGAAGCTTCAGTGGTGGTTTTTGATCAACTTCTTATGGATTTAGGTGGTTATTCCGCACCACTTGGAGGCCTCTTCATACTACCCAGCAATTTACGTCAAAGTGGTCTCTGAAATCCCCTTTCTTGGATGGTATTGGCTGTTGCCAAGTGAAAATGCTTGACCAAAATCCAACTTGCATTGGCATGATAATAATTGGGACTTCTTTATGCACCCAGGTTCACTTACTGAACTTGGTCCATGAATTTGAGTGCATTTCATCTTATCAGTCTCCTCTGCATTGGGACAGTTCCTAATTTGGGCAGCAGTCCCCCCTAAATTGGAATTTTGGGAAATTGTCTTTTTGTCTTTTTGATTTGGTAACTTCCCTGTGGAGCAGGCAGGCTATAAAAGGCCTTTCCTAAAGAATATATATTTTTAAATTTTTTTTCAACACTGCATTTTTTGTGGCAGTTTTCACAATTAGGGAAAACTGCTGCAAATATTTTAAATCTTGGCTTCCATCAACACGCTGAAAATATTGATACTTTTGCACTGTTTTTCAGGGATATTCCTGACACCTATATAGGGTCTTTGTCACTGTAGTGAAATTTTTGGCTGGGATTAATCACCCTAAGAAGAAGCGCCATGCAAAAAGAATGGCTTCCAAACCTCTAAAATCAGCAGAGGACCTTAATCAAGTCATTGACAAAAAATGGGTAGTGGCTACCCCAGTAAAAGAGGTTATAAAGCTGGTAAGATTTGCCCCCAAGAACTTTGATGCTTTAAAATTGAGACATTTTCACCCCTTTTGCAATGTCGGGCAACTGGCTGGTTACCCAAAGGAAAAAAGTTATGACTTCATAAATTATGGTGTTATAAAGTTATCAAAGGAGGTGAAAATCTTTCTTGCCAAACAATAAGAGGCTAGCGCAAATATGAAGGATCTTCTTAACACTCCCCCTCCCCCAAGATGAAAACTTGTTTTCAGATATTCTTAACTACCTGCAATAAATACTATCCCTACTCTAAGTAAACTTGTAAAATGCCAAGTGTATAGGGCACCAATTTTCCCCCTTTACTTTGTACTCCAGCCTCCTTTTGTCTTAGTTGCAAAAATAGCCTGTAAAAATGCACATATCTTTAACTCTGTTGTCAAGTAATCATTACTTTCTATTTCTCACTTGTGTTTTCTACTCATAGTTTCTGTACTTGTTTTTGAAGCTTGCTTTCTGCCTCCCCTTTGCAGATTCATTGGTTTAAAGCTCCATTGTGCCTTCCTTTCAGCAGTCTTGATGGTGGTGTGGGGAATATACTCTCACCAATTTCATTTTCACTCTGAAATAATTTACACAACTTAAACAGTCTTGTGGTGATCATGCTTAAAGAGCTTTGAAAGTAATAAACATGAACATGTATTAGTGTTGACTTGTTGGCAGGAACTAATGGCTGCATTATTTACTGGCAATAAATAACAATTAATGGTATTTACTGGCGGAAAATGATGGCTCTGGTATTTTGTGAGATTAGGCTGATTGACCACAAATTATCAGGTTAATCATTGTACGCAGATATTAATCAGGTACACGCCATAATATCACTGGTCATCATTATATTAATAGATATGGCAGTTATACGCCATATAATTGCTAGTTTACTATAATAGATGTAACAATTATACACTGTATTATCATTTGGTTATCACTTAATTAAGTGCAGTTAGTATATGTTGTGTAATTGCTAGTTTATTATAATAGATGTAACAGTTATACGCTGTAATATCACTGATTGTCCCAATGTGATGTGATTATACACCGTATATTGCTTGCTATATTATAATTGATGTACTTATTATATGCCGCATAAACGTTAGCCAATATAGTGAATATCATTGATTACACAGCATGTAATCACAGAATCATCAATTGTATATCACCTATTCTACCCTATTGGATGTTGTATCAACTCAGCTCAACACAGCCTGATGGACTTATATGTCTATATCAAACAAGTGATATACAAGTGGCTAAGAAATACCAAGTTTGGATCAGTATTACACGGCGTATAATTGGGTTCCTTATTGGTTTGGGTCAGTATTATACAGCAGATAATCATCTGAGTCACTAATGGATCAAGTCTGCTATTATACGGCGTATAATCCTTAATTTGACTTGTTGCATTAATAAGCAGAAGGTTTGCCAACCAGAAAAGGATCACTGATTAAGCCCTGTAAATGAAATACCGGAATTCTACCTTCCAATGTAAGAGGGCTGAACAGGGACAATTTCTAAGCACCAACTAAATATGGCATAGTTTCCCAGCGCAATAATAGGCGTGTAAGATACAGCCAATTAATAAATGACAGTAGGCTAGCTCAAGAAGAGCGTAGGCTGTAGCTGAGGTGCCATGGACGCCTGCTAAGGCCAGTAGCATATCACGTGCCAAGGACAGCCAATCAGGATAGGTGTAGCCAGCAAAGATAGACCTATTGCAAAGGTAGCCACTGAGAACTGTCTGAAAGGACAAGAACAAGGGTTGTTGCAGTATATATTGATATAGACACCTGAAAGGACAAGGACAAGTTCATAGTTACACCTGGATAGATTGCAGCCGCTGGCTAGATTGTACTCCAGTATCAATAAAGGTAATTATATTCAAAGTTCTATTCTATTGTAGTCTGTAGTGCTCTTGCATAATATTAGGTAGAGTACATTGGCAAGGCTAACATCTATCTGTATCTTTGAACATATCAGCAATATCACAAGTTGCTCAACATTGGTGCTCACTCAAAATTGAGCCTCTGCCAATGCCCCAGGAAACTGCCCCTGCCCGCCAGGAATTGTCCCTGGCACCGCCTCCGCCTAGCTTTATTGACAAGCATGGGCACAAGATGGAAACGTCTGACAGTGAGTGTGCTCCTGTCTTTTCTGTGAGTAACCCCGTGATTGTTCACCCCCCCTGCAACCGTCCCTTTGGTTGTGGCCCCGTTGCCCTCTGTTCCTGAGGGTCCCGCCTTGGTTGGCTCATACAATTGCACGCAGATTGTCAAGCTGGCCAAAACCTTGCTTTGGGGATTCTGCCTCTGTCCCTCAGATTGCCCAGACCAGAATCTGAGCTTGTTCTTTCACTCCCGGGACCAGGAATCCCGCTGGCAGCTTTACTGGCTTTACCGCAATGCTACGTTCCAGGCTCTCCAGGAACACCTTGGTAGTGGTGATCACGCCGTGGAATACCTTGCTGGCTTTGTCCAGCCTTTAGTAAAACAACTCCAACTTGTTGCTGCCCAACAGAACCTCAAACTGTCCTCCCTTGGTGACGCCCTCCTCTCCTGCCGCTGCAACTGGGCTGAATAATGGGCCACGGCCAATGCCTCCTTTTTGGAGATGCGTGCTGTAGTCCTGGCTAATCAGTCCATGGGGGGGAATGCACATGCTTGGATTGATGAACTGATTGACATACTGAAAACGAAGTTTAGAATCATGGTCTACAAAGCAATGGATGCATGTGGAGCCTCTCTAGTATGGCTGCAAGACGTCCACAAGTTCTGTGCTGAGTCGGAAAAATTTGGCGTTAGAATGGCAGACAACATGACCACGTTGGATCAAAACGTTATTGCCCTAGACAGAGAAGTAGAGCAGTTGGGCTCACGTCTCCACCAATTCAAAAAGTACATTCTGGACAATTTCCAGAGACTGGAAACTAGAGTTGACAACCAAGCAAAGGTGTCTCAATCATCTACACCAAAGCCGCTACCCTGCCCATACAGTGCAAAGATTTGTACACTCAAGAGCGGAATAGCAACATTAGAGAGCACAATCCAAGGATACAAAGAGGAGTTTGCCAGAGCACATGAGACTATCATGGCACTACAAACGGAACAGCTGATACTGAGAGACGCCATTTCACGCCTTTCTAAAACAACCACAACCGTAGAGTCTGAGCTCTGTCATAAAAGCCGGCAGATGGTAAACAGCAATGTCCACAATTGCCTGGATAGGATGGAAGCCCAGATGCAGCTACTGGCAACAAAAGGCTGCAACTGCATCTTGAGCAGCCATTGGACTTCATCTTAAACACATAAAGATCACTATAAAGATGCTACTGATACCTCTGAGGAGGAAGGGGAATCACCAAACAGGGGGATTCCCAAGGTCTTCACAACCCTTTCTTCAAGAGAACCCTTCACGCCAAAGTCAACGCCTAAGGCCAGGCGTAGTTATACGGTGGATAGGCAATCCACCGCCTCCCCCACCAACCTCCCAAGACTACAGCCATGAAAAAACAGTTCAAACCCTTGAACCTTTCTAAATTTGACAAACAAGGGAATGTGCACTCCTTCCTAAGACTGTTTGAGATGGCCATGAGAGGCACCACCAACCACCAAAAGGTGACCACGCTCATCACCACACTGGACGCAACCAGCGTCAATCTAGTGATGCCACGCCTACCCGCAACAGACTGGAAGTATCAAGAGGCTAGGCAGGCAGTGTTGGAAGAGTTTGGTGGGGAGGACATCCTCTTCACCAGGAAGTCTGAGTTTGGCGCAATAAAGATCTCTCCTGGAGAAACCCTACAGGAATTTGCGGAACAATTCTATCACAATGTGCTGGTACTCCTTGGCTCTGGTACAGTCTCCACCTTCAATATCTGCGCTGCAATGAAGCAGGCCACCCACCCGTACAAAGAGCTCCACAGAGCAATGGCCCCGCCTACGCCAAAAGCAAAGACATGTCAGAAATTGTTGACTGCCTCCAAAGCCATGCCGAGATGTTTGGTCCTCCCAATTGCCCCGAGTCCAAACAGCCTAAGCCAGCCTACAAGAAACCACTCTTTCAGAAGGAGGACTCCGCTAAAACTTCTGCACATCCTCCTGACGTGAAGGGCCCCTACTGCATTGCCTGCAACACTGCCGGGCACTGGAAATCAAAGTGCCCATCCAACGCCAAGAAGGTGCACGTGGTATAAGCCCACCCCGCTGGCACAAGTGAGGGAAAAGCAAAGGCGGAGTAGAAGAGAAAAATTCTACCTCTGCCAAATCCCTCAACATTCCCATCAAACCTGGCCCCAAAGACCAATATCCCAAAGGGCTGCATGAAGACGCAATCCACATAATTGTAGCCAACAACCTCTATGCTGTGACAACACGGTCCCAAAGTAAAGTCAAGCAAGAAGAGGCCGCCCTGGCTGAAGTCTCAAAGCCATATGCAGCCCAGCTACAGGATGCCAGGGAAAATTGTCACTCACCATGTTCCAATGACACCCCAAACCTAAAGTCAATCCAAGTAGCTTTTCTGCTGGAGAAGCTTAAGTCCACATACCCCAATGTCTGCGAGAGTTTGCTCCAAACCTTGGAGAGTGACAAGGAGAATGTGATACACACATTAAAAAGCCTTGATGACTCTTATATTGATTGTACCTACATTGACATATTGGTTAACAAACATTGCATTCAAGCCATAGTGGATAGTGGTGCTCTGTTTAACATCATCTCCACTAAGATGGCAAAAAAATTGGGTATAGCCCTGGATGTTGATTACAGATCACCATTTGGTACAGCTGGCAAGGAACCCACGTACTCTGTGGGAGCATACAGTGCACTACCTATGCAATTTGGCTCCATTGTGGTATCTGCTCCAGCAGTTGTACTGCCAAACGACGCCTATGATTTCCTAATAGGCACCTCCTTCTTGGTAAAATATGGAGCCATGACACACTGGGGTCTTGCCACCTTTGAAATCCTTGGGCAGACCCTACCCTTGTTCTTCAGTAAGGAAGGTCAAGACACCGCGCCCAAACCCTGCAAATTTGTCAACCTGGCCTACGCCAACGGAATTGTCCCTGTAGAATACAAACTTGTCGGGAAACATAGGCGTAAACCTCCTACACAGATTCTGGAACATAAGGGTGTTCCGCTGAGGACCAGGTCCGCTTTTTCCCTGGAGCCTGGACACCAGAAGATTGCGGAGACTGGATTGTCTGTGGTTGTCCCTGAAGGGCTATATGGAGAAGTTGTTGAACCCTGGGGCCGTTCTCACTTTGAACCGTGCATTGCTCCAGGCATTGTTACCCCTGGCCAACAGGAGATACATGTCCTCTTGGCCAACCTCACAAAGAAGACGCTTTCTATCAACAAAGACCAAGTAGTAGGCTTCTTACACTTCTACCCTATGGAGGAACTATCTGAGGTTAAGGGATTTGGTACATTTGAGGAAATGGGTATACCAGACAAACCTGGACCAGCAGTCCACCTGACTACCCCCCTAGTTGACCTTTCCTCCCTTGGCCCTGGGGAGCAAGCTCAGGCATCTTTGCTGTTTGAGAAGTACCGCTCAATCTTTGCAGAAAGCAACCACAATCTGGGTTGTGCTGAAGGAGTAACCCACCACATTGATACAGGAACCACTCCTCCAATCTGCATGCGCCCTATACAACAATCCAAAGCTAACAAAGAAGTTGTCTCAGAAGAGGTCAGCAAACTGCTAAAACGGGGCATGCTGATCCCGTCCAAAAGTCCTTGGGCATCTCCTATTCTGATTGTCAAGAAGAAAGATGGCTCCAACCGAGTTGTCATTGATTATTGACGCCTCAATAAGGTCACCAAGAAGGACTCATATCCCTTACCTCGCATAGACAACACATTGGACCGCCTTGGGGGTGCCAAGTACTTCTCCACTATGGACCTCATATTGGGCTATTGGCAGATCAAGTTACCTCCCAAAGAACAAGAAAAATGCGCCATCATAACCTCACAGGGATTATTTCAACCAACGAGGATGCCGCAAGGGCTGTGCAATGCCCCTGCAACCTTCCAGCAAGCAATGGACACCATCCTAGGTGACCTTAAACTCTCCTGTTTCTTAGTGTACCTGGACAACATCAATTTCTTCTCTAGGACTTTCACAGAACATCTAGCTCATTTGGAAGAGGTCTTCAAGAGGTTAGCTGCTGCCAATCTTAAGATAAAGCCGCGCAAATGCCAGTTCTTCAAAGATCAGCTGGAATACCTGGGCTTTGTTATAGACAGTCACAGCCTATGGCCCCAGCCCGCAAAAACTGAAGCCATATCTAAGATGAAGCGCCCTGAGTCAAAGCGTGACATACAGGTATTCTTGGGTATGGTTGGTTACTATTGACGGTTCATCCCCCGCTTTGCGGCCATTGGAGAACCTCTCTTCCACCTGCTGAAATTGGGAGACAACTTTGTATGGATTAAAGAATTCCAAGAAGCCTTTGACAAGCTATGCTTGGCCTTGTCAAGCAACCCTGTTCTGATGTACCCAGACTTTGACAGATCATTTGTGATCCATACTGACGCCTTGCTTACCGCAGTTGGGGCTGTACTATCCCAACTTGACAACAAAGGACTCAAACACCCTGTAGCCTATGCCAGTAGGACACTAAACGTCCATAAACGCAACTATACAGTGACAGAGCGCAAATGCCTGGCAGTCATCTATGCATACAAACAGTTTTGGGTCTACATTCATGGTGTACGGTTCACAGTGGTCACTGATCACGCATCCCTAGCTTGGCTCCAGAGCCTCAAGGAACCAGAAGACCAACTGGATCAATGGGCATTGAAACTACAGGCCCTGGACTATGAGATCCTTTACTGCCCTGGCAGCAAGCACCAGAACACTGACTGCCTTTCCCGCTTACCCACTGTGGCCCTGGTGAGCTTGTTAGCGGATCAGCTGTACCAGAAAATGATGCCTGGGAAGTTTAGCAACAAGCCCAAGAAAGTACAGAATATCCTACAGGACCTTCAGAAGGATACAACACTACGCAATGGTGTACTGTAAAAGCTAGTGGATGGTAAGAAACGCATATTCCCTCCTCCCTTCAAAAGGACTAGCATTGTTACAGCCGCTCATAAAGCAACGGGTCATGGCGCCTTTTGGAAGACCAAAGAGATCCTGTCTCGCACCTACTTTTGGGAGGCAATGAATTTCAACATTCAGGAGACAATTGACTGCTGCATCAAGTGCCAAGGGAATAAACCTCTACGCAAAAGCACAACCTACCAAATGGTGCAACCCCATTTTGCTTGGCATACTGTATCAATGGACGTAGTGGGACCACTCCTATGTAGCGGCCCTGGCTTTTGATATGTGATAGTGGCTATAGATCACCTAACTAAGTGGGTGGAAGCCTGGCCTCTAAGGAAAGTTGACGCCTCCTCCACTGCAAAAATTTTCTTGGATGCCATTATACTTTACCATGGCTGTCCCCAGTTCCTGCTCTCAGATAACAGGACTAATTTTATGGCCTCCGTAATATCAAGGGTGAACAATCTCATGAGAGTCTGCGGAGTACTCTCCACTCTCTACCACCCTGAAACCAATGGGATGGTGGAACATATCAATGGTACCCTAACCCAGATCCTCCGTAAATTGGCTTCATCATGTACATCCTCTTGGAAAACATACTTAGGAGCAGCAGTGTTTGCGTACAACATCTCATTGCATTCCACTACGGGTGCATCCCCTTTTCAGCTGATGTATGGTTGACATCCTGCCATTCTGCCTGTCTTATACTTGGCCACAGGCAACCCTGGGCAGCTTTCCTACAATCAGTACCTAGGATAACTGGCCGACACCCTCATCAAATTGCAGGCATCTGCTTTTAGCAACACAGCTATCAAGAACCAAGCCAGATTTGAAAGAGACTCTGCTAGTAGGGCCCCATTGCCTTCTTTTGAGGTAGGGGGAGGGGGTTGCATACTGCAACACTAGAGGAGCAGGTAGATCCCACAAACTAGACAAACTATGGGTAGGTCCTTTCAAGATCATAGAGAAGACCTCACCTGACGCCTACACCATCAAGGATAAGAATAGTGAATGCATATTCAACCGCGTACATGCAAAGTTCCTTTGCCCATTCTGCACCCCAAAGGAAGGGCCTAATTAAACACTATTTGAACTTGCCATAAAAAATAACATAAGTAATACAGGCACATCCTACAATTCATGATAGGGAATATATAAAGAGATATGGAAATATAAAAGTATAAAAAAGACATAAAAAGATATTAAAATATAAAAAAGATATAAAATATAAAAATAAAATATAAAAGTGCACTATAAAGAAAGAGGACTTAGCCCTATGAAGGTTTATTGGTGAGCTTCCTCCTCAGGCTCTTCAGGGACATTGCGGGTGGTGGCCTCTACATAGTCACCAAAAGCGTGGGTGGCCACCACCTGATAGAGAACAACAACATTCCGTAACCACATGTGTCGCGCTTCAGGGGACAGCCGTTCCCAGTACATAATGGGTGCACTCAAGGCCAGCTCCCCCCCCCCCCTGCGAGGCAACCCAGCCCACACTCAATGGGGAAGCACGCCCCCAACACCAGGCACTTCACAATAAACCCTTTGGAGGGGTAATCAGCCGGAAGTCCCTGTTGGCGGCAAAGCACTTCACATCAATAGAACTCTAGAATGGCCTGCATCTGGGCCAATGAACCCCAAGGAAGAGAAGGCTTTGGCACTAGGAAAAGATTCCCCACCAAAGCCATATAAGGGAGATACTTGGCGGGATCCCCAGTCTCCAGCTTCTCCAAGGTTAGGTTGATGGCCGCCGCCAGTTGATTGTGTTGGTTATCAGTGCGTTGAAGACCCCACTGACGGGTAGAGTTGGGACTGGGCCCCCAAGCATGGGACCAGACCCGCACTACCGCACAGTTGAAATCAATCACCCGCGCGTACTTGGCATACAATGCCACATTGGAAGGAGGCAGCTCCACTAAGACCCCCTCAAGAGGCCAGGCCAGCTTGTGAAGGGCCACAGAACAAACAGCAGGTGGGTGGTACTTCTTGGAGTGGCAAAGATGGGAGTGGACGTCTACCCCCTGGCCACAAGACAGAAGGACAAAGAGAAACTCACTCAGAAGTTCATAGCCCTGAAAAAGGCTATTAACTTCAAAGTCCGCATGATCTGGGTCGTACGTTAGAACCACAGATTCCAACAAAGCTGGATCAGGAGTGTAAGGCACAGCAGGTGTGCGGGGAACAACGGCCCTGGCCCGCCAGACCTCCGGGTCCACAGGGGTAGCTCAATTGGCTCTTCCAATCACCAAAGGAGGATGATCCCCCTGCTTGGCTTCTTGCTCCAGGATTGGGCTAATCAGACGCTGGAAGGGATTGGTCACCACGGTGGTGGCCAAGGACAACTCTGAGCAAGTGTCATTATCATGAGCTCGTAACAAACGCTAACCGTAGAATTGGAGACGGCGTGCCTCCTTACTCTGGTGACTGAACTCCTGACAACGCTCTGCAGACATGATCGCCAGGAACTCCTGGTACTCGTCCTTGGTGCTAAGACAAGAAGATGCTATTGAGAAAGCCATATGCCTGATTCTCCTCTTACCCTCCCTATTTATGGTCAAGAGGGGGGAAATGTGAGATTAGGCTGATTGACCACAAATGATCAGGTCAATCATTGCATGCAGATCTTAATCAGTTAAACGCCGTATTATCACTGGTCATCAGTATATTAATAGATATGGCAGTTATACGCCGTATAATTGCTAGTTTATTATAATAGATGTAACAATTATATGCCATATTATCATTTGGTTATCACTTAATTAAGTGCAGTTAGTATACGCCGTGTAATTGCTAGTTTATTATAATAGATGTAACAATTATATGCCATATTATCATTTGGTTATCACTTAATTAAGTGCAGTTAGTATACACTGTGTAATTGCTAGTTTATTATAATAGATGTAACAATTATACGCTGTATTATCACTGATTGTCCCAATGTGATGTGATTATACACCGTATATTGCTTGCTATATTATAATTGATGTACTTATTATACGCCGCATAAACGTTAGCCAATATAGTGAATATCATTGATTACACGGTGTGTAATCACAAAATCATCAATTGTATATCACCTATTCTACCCTACTAGACGTTTTATCAACTCAGCTCAACACAGCCTGATGGACTTATATGTCTATATCAAACAAGTGATATACAAGTGGCTAAGAAATACCAAGTTTGGATCAGTATTACACGGCGTATAATTGGGTTCCTTATTGGTTTGGGTCAGTATTACACAGCAGATAATCCTCTGAGTCACTAATGGATTGAGTCTGCTATTATACGGTGTATAATCCTTAATTTGACTTGTTGCATTAATAAGCAGAAGGTTTGCCAACCAGAAAAGGATCACTGATTAAGCCCTGTAAATGAAATACCGGAATTCTACCTTCCAATGTAAGAGGGCTGAACAGGGACAATTTCTAAGCACCAACTAAATATGGCATAGTTTCCCAGCGCAATAATAGGCGTTTAAGATACAGCCAATTGATAAATGACAGTAGGCTAGCTCAAGAAGAGTGTAGGCTGTAGCTGAGGTGCCATGGACGCCTGCTAAGGCCAGTAGCATATCACGTGCCAAGGACAGCCAATCAGGATAGGTGTAGCCAGCAAAGATAGACCTATTGCAAAGGTGGCCACTGAGAACTGTCTGAAAGGACAAGAACAAGGGTTGTTGCAGTATATATTGATATAGACACCTGAAAGGACAAGGACAAGTTCATAGTTACACCTGGATAGATTGCAGCCGCTGGCTAGATTGTACTCCAGTATCAATAAAGGTAATTATATTCAAAGTTCTATTCTATTGTAGTCTGTAGTGCTCTTGCATAGGATTAGGTAGAGTACATTGGCAAGGCTAATATCTATCTGTAGCTTTGAACATATCAGCAATATCACAAGTTGCTCATCATATTTGTTGGCAGTGAATAGATGGCAAGAGTGATTTAATGGCAGTAAATTGTCTAGTGTAGCTTATTAATCTTATTCTTTTGCCTTTAGTGTGATAAATCAACCCATTATGGGTCAATATTACTGATCTACTGTCTAGTATGGCTGAACATCATTGATAGTCAACTATATTTGGCTTGACAGCATGAATATACCTAATTTTTTGTTTTTTATCTCATTATCTAGTGAACTAATCTCAATGATTGAGCATATTCATGAAAGCCTGAGATGAAATAAGTTAAACTGAGCCATAATCTACACCATGTAAAAATGTTATATATGCCTTCCAACACAACTTCTGCTTGACTACCCCTGTTTTCTCTCAACTTCAAACACTAGTGTTAGAAATGAATTTTTTTCTTCTCTTGAAACTCAAGGCTTGAAACAGGGTTCAAGCACTGATCAGGACCACCTGTGGGCCGCAGGCACTAAGGATCAAGGGGCTGGCTGCCCGCATTTTTTCAGGATTGAATCATCTCTGATCCAAACTGTGTTTACTATTGAGAATGAAGACGCCAGCGTAGATTTGCCAACAATAGCACCTAGCAAGAGATACAACAAGATGTCTAATGGAGGCAAGAAGATCTCTGTTGTTGATCTAATTAACTTGATGTCTACCTTGATAGCCAATCAGAACCCCACTCCTAAAGAAAACACAGACCTGAAGGCCACTCCCAAGAATATTGCTCCAAACAGAAGATTTTTGTAGCCCTTCTCAAAGATCCAGCCAATAAACGCCCTTCCTGCACCAGTGCCATTTGACGCCCCAAAACATGAGTGTCCTGCCCACCCAAATTCTTATTTTCCAATTTTACAAGGATTCCTCTTTATTAGATGTAAAGTCTGGTAGTGAAGTACTGTATGAAACCCTAGACCTGGCACCTGACTTTATTGCCATTTTTGAATAAAAGTTATGAGATATTAATTCCCCAAATATTGCCATATTTTATCTTAGTTATTGTTGCACCTGAGATACTCTTCCACCCCCTGTGTATCTCACAATACACAGGGGGTGCTTAAAGAGATACCTTTCAATATAACTAACATTGTAAAGAATCCTGTGGCCAATGTCAGTTATGGGAATTATCTCCTGAATAAGAGCAATGTTGATTTGATGTGCTGATCCCCAGCTTAAGATATTCCCAGCTTAAACCCTTATACTGAACCTGCCATAGTACTGACCCCCTGATGGACTTGTGGCTCCTGGATATAGTATATCAATTATGGTATTCTCCAGTGAAAAAATCTCATTAATATTCTTGTTCTTTCTATTGGACTGTTGTCATCCCCAATCTAAGTACTGAACTATTATTGGTTCAGTTGCAACGCTAGGATTGGAGGGAATGGGGTACTTCCTAACTAAACGTTGTGTATCAAAATTGAAGGAATAATGGCCAGGATTTTAAGAAATATCAAAATTATACAATTAAACCACTTGGAATAATTCATAATTTCTACATGTCAGGACAGAATTTAGAATTAAACAAAAGAAATCCAGATATTAAATGGGGTGATAACATATAAGTAATGGTTTGGAAAATAAGAATAAGACTACAAGGAGCGGACAAAGGGACTAAAAAAATTGCTGGAGAAAAGAAAATTAATAGATAATATCAGGGATGTGATGCATAAAGTTACACCATTATGTATTGGGTGTTCCAGACTTGCCTAAGCCCTCCAATCAGTAAAAGATCTGCAGTTAGAAAACCTGGGTCGTGCCAGATTTATAAAAATCTTGGCCGGTTAATAAATAAGGCATTGAAGATTAATCATACTCTTATCTTAACACCAAATGGTTGATACTGTTAAAGTTGGAAGCAATAAATGTCATTATAGAAGGGGAAAGGAGTATGCACATAACATATCATAATTTTAAATACATTTGATGTTAAGTGTGCTGGAATTAAAGTGCTTTGAATTGTGGAGTGGGAAAGGCAGGGTTTAGAAAATCATGGACCAAATAAAAGGTATAAAAATCAGGAATTATTTTGCAAAAATCTACAAGTTGATATATTAAGTATAGAATATGTTTTTACTATAAAAAGAATAATTGAAGTTTTTATCATCAAAACCACTATGAAGTTTGCAATGACAAGTGAGCTAAGAGAGGTTGATGATGAATTTTGGGAGTTCCAGCATTAGACTTCTGTTATGGAATATAAAAAATAAATTTAAATTTAACAATCTGGTTTAGAATGTAGGGGCAATATTTTGATAAGCCAAGCATGGGACTGATTCTTAAAGATTTCATAAATCAATTTAGCATTGTATCTGTCAGGCACCCACCCGCTAGGGAGTAAACCCCCTAGGTGGTGAATGATTGCAGAGGGATTTAATCCCGTGACCAGGGATCCCACAGGTAAAGAGACCATTCCCAGATGGAATAACTCTCCAAGGAGTTGGTACCTGCCTAGGAGGGGATTAAAGCAACCCAGAAAGAAGTACACACCAAGATAACTTAACAAAAAGGCCGAAGCCAAAGGATGAAACACTTGAGGTTTGTTTGCCAAGGGGGGAGGAACCATAAAACTTTGTTTCTTCATGCACAGGGGGATTGTTGGAGATGGGACTTGCTGTATACCAGACCCCCGGAATCACGCGGCGCCAGGAGCTATCCAGAAACTGGGAATCTGCCGTTGTGCCTGAGTCAGCGCGGGAGCCTATAGAGACGCTGGCGAACACCATCAAAGTCAGGAGTATCCAGAGTAACCATTTATACCCAAGCCACTCCCCATGAGGAGTCTTGGGCAATTACATGGCCTTGGAAATTTAGAGGTTGTGTAAAAAAATAAAAATTAACAAACAGTCACTTGGGTGAATGTAGACTTTATTGATTGAACAAGTAATAGATCATAACCTACCAGCCTTATATAGCATGGTAGTAAAAATAAAAACCTGGAGGAAACATAAAGGAGATCAACTTCATGGAGAAAAGTTAGAGAGATTTGGGGAATTTGGAGATCCTAGGGAATTTGGAGTTAAACTGGATTATTTGTCTTATCGGAGACAAAATATTGAACTCAAAGTGGTTTTAAAAAACAATGTTTGTTTTAAATTACCCCCCACAGGAACAGGCAGACGCAGGAGATCATCAGTTATTCCCAGTCAAATCTGGGGAAGGAGAGCAAGGAATAGCTCTAGGAACCGTGGGGAACGGGCAAGTTTTAATAAAATCAAGGTTGAACCTGTTGTCCACGTCACTGGGATGGTTAAAAACCGCTTTCGGAATGGTTGTCATATCATCTGATTGGCTGGATTCACTTATTGAAGGTAACAATTCAATTTTCTTTAAACTAACGTTTTTGTAACTTCGAAAGTAGGCCTGGTCAGCGAGAGACCCAGGTTCGAAACCTGGTGTTGTATTTCCTGACAAAAGAACTATTGGAAATTCAACGTTTTCAGGTAAATTAGAGCAGTAGCTACTAACTGACCAATCCAATTTAGAAGACCAAATTAACCCCAGAGAAGGGGTTATTCCTGCTGATGTTTCAAGAGGAAAATTGTTGTCAGTAATCTCTGAAAGAGAATTCCTGACAGTATCTTTTCAAGTAGAAAATAATTAGCCCAGAAAAGGATACTACCTACCTTAAGAGCCCCATCATATGTGCAAATGATGGAAGTTGGCTTAAAACTAATAAAAAGCTCTTGTAATTTTGCTTACAAGCTAATAAGCACATTTGGTCTTTTAAAGCCAAATCATGTTCACTATTCCTTAATTAGCAATATATTTACCTAAGCTTATCATACCAAAGAATATCTTTTTGAAATGTACTGCTATTAATTTTAAAAAAATTTAATCATCATTAAAAGCTGATTTTTTGAGACTAAATTACTTAGTGTCCAATTATCTAGGGTCTTTAAAAACCACCTCTACAAGAATACGAGGATTGCAGTGGCAATATTAATGTATCTGAATAATAGTATTAAATAAGACTGAAAGTGTTGTGTAGTACCCAGTAGGTTTAAATTTTTATATAACAAATTGTTAATTAAATGTAGAGTTGATTAAGACAATCACATTTTTAAAAGCATGATACCACAATATTGTAACCAGTAGTCATCATTAATCTCAAAATAAACGCGACACGTTATTCTTTTAATGCTGAAATAGCTCACCAATCCAATACTTTAGCTTGGATTTTATAAATTATTCATGATACAATTTACTTATACATTGAAATTGAGTTCCTTCTGATCGACATTTATCATCAGTCTTAACAAGGCTTACTCTATTGATAGTTTTATTTAATCTTAACTTAACAATATTTTATTGATTTAACTACTTTTTGGTTGCTTGGCAATACAAGGGTTATCATTTCCAGAAAAACCTGAAAAGGTAAATTAAACAAGTCGTTGAAGGCAGAACTATTCAGCAATAATTTCAAATATATTTTACTGTTAATAAGATTCTGGATTCGAGCCCAAGCATTAGCCTTAAAGTTAGGTTTGGTTGATCATTATATACTTTACAGTGTCATCCATGAAGCATTAATGTTACTTAAGCAAGCACAACCCATTTTATATTACCTCTGGTATTACATTACAACTGAACCAAATCATTGTAGCTTCGAAATGACTGCACTGAACCCCAAATTTTAATTTTAATTCTAATTCTAATTTTATTTTGAATCAATTAGACTAGAATTTCTAGAGACTGCAGGATTGTCATCTTATAAGTCGACTTAGCTTGCACTAATTCGAAGCATTAGCAGGTGAATAGGGCTGCTTCGGCCAAGCCCTGGGCAGCCCCGGGCAGCCGCGACCAGTTTCTGGCTCCTAGCACCTTCTTCAAAGAAATATTTTAATATGCTTAAATATATACTATTTTCGTTCTGTCTGAAGCGGCCATGAGCCGGAAGCTAGCCGGGGCTGAGCCGAAGCATCCCTAGCAGGTGAACCAATATTATCCACCCAGTTGTTACAAATCTTATTATCATCCAAAACATTACTCCAGTACTCTAAATTTCCAATCTTATCCATATTGTACTTGTATTATAAATTAGCACTATCACTACATTTTATATATTTCACTAATGTTTTTCAATATCGCTATTTTATAAGAAAGCTTGTATTTTCAAAGCTTATAAAGATATCAATCATTCCAGTTCATTTAGGCTTTTTTTGCTTTTGTTGTTCAAATAACTTTAAAGCTATGGGATCTCATATAAACCATGCCTTTTTATTAGCATTATTTTTTGGGCTCAATTATACTCAAGTCAGATATTTAGAATCAGAATGAATATTTGTTTTGTTCATCCAGATCTTGGAATTGGTGGCGCTGAACGTTTGGTTGTTGATGCAGCAGCAGGTCTAGTTCGGAAAAACCATAACGTAGTTATCTATACCTCATACCACAATAAAGATCATTGTTTTGAAGAAACAAGAGATGGGACCTTAGAGGTGCGTGTACTTGGAAATGACCTTTTCCCATCTAGCCTTTTTGGCAACCGGTTCCGAGCTCTCTGTGCATATCTCCGCAATCTACATTTAGCTGCCATACTTTGGGCAAACCAGGAAGAATTTGATGTCATCATTGTGGATCAGATTTCAACCTCTATCCCGATTTTAAGACAGTTGGGAAAAGTTCTTTTCTACTGCCACTTTCCTGATAAGCTCTTAACGCAAAGAGAGACATTTCTTAAATCCCTATACCGCTGGCCGATCGACCTTGTTGAAGAATGGACAACTGGTAACATTTAAACAGAAGCATTGCTAAAATGGCCAGGTCAGGCCGAAAAGATAGTAGTTAATAGCAAATTTACCTTGGGTGTCTTCGAAAAATCTTTTCCTTCGATTAAAGTAACGCCTGATGTGCTCTATCCTTCCATCCACACTCAAAGCTACGATCGCCCGGAAGACGCTAACCATCCTTCTGTTGATGCCCTCAAAAGGTAACAGCATAGTTGATTGTTGCTGATTCATCAGTGATCACGCGCTTATCCTATCAATCAACCGCTTTGAGCGTAAAAAGAACATTGGGCTTTCCATCAAAGCTTTTGCAAGTCTCATCAAGGATCCAAACCCAGTCCCCGATGCCAATAATTTACGGCTTGTCGTTGCAGGTAAGGTGTTTATAGGGGCAGCTTTTCATCTATAGGTGGTTATGACCCACAATGTATTGAAAACGTTGAACATCTTCGAGAATTAGACAAGCTTGCTAAAGAGCTTGGCCTTGAAACTCATACATTGCAAGACAACACTCCATCGCCCGCCTCTACTCAAGTAGTCTTTTTACCATCTTTTAGTACTCCTCAACGCACGTACCTTTTGACAAACTCACGCTGCCTGGTATATACGCCTTCCAATGAACATTTCGGCATTGTTCCCGTTGAAGCAATGTATGCTAAGCTACCTGTGGTGGCTGTCAACAGTGGTGGTCCACGTGAATCTATTCAGGATGGCGAGACGGGGTATCTCGTTGAACCCGAAACTTATGCGGTTGCTGATGCAATTCGCCAGATCCTATCCAGCTCTGACCTTGCAACGAGCTTGGGTGAACAAGGAAGAGCAAGAGTAGAGAAGATGTTTACTAGCACAGCTTTTGACGACCGTCTTCTGTTCTTAGTCGAAGAATTGGCTTGCTCTCCTATCAACGATACATCTAGGTTCAGCTATATATTCGCATTTTGTGTTTGCTGGTTTCTTTATCCCTTCATTGCTTTATTTGGAAAAGATAGCTAAGCTATTGACGACAGCCTCGTGCCAGTCAAACAATTGGCTTACTCTCTTATCAAAGACGCATACTGGCTCAGTACATATTCCCATCCTGGGTTCAACTCTTCTTTATCCCGTTATTGATATCTTCGAAAAAAAGGCTCAAATCTTTCAGACTCTAGATAAATTGCTTGTTCAGCTTCTCGTTAATTAATTCGTATATAATTAATTCAGGAAGCTTGAAATTTGTAACCAAGTGGTAGGATCCATCAGCTTCAGCGCAACCTAGGGCAATCTACCCTTTAGGCGGACTTAACAACACTATTGTGATCTACAAGCTTAACCTGGCTGAAGGTCGAAAAAGCTTAGAGGGGGTACAAAGTCAAATCATGTCCATATCGAGTCTAACATAATGAAGGATTAGCTGTATATATGGCCATTGGAAATTATATCTTGTAACTAACTAGCTGCAATCCATAATTCTTATTTCAATCAAAATACATAAGCTTCTTATGGTTTTGAAGGTATTACAGCCCATCTGCTAAAAGCCAGAAGAACCTTTAGAGACTAACTTCTGAGATGTTTCCAATGGATACACCTGACCTTTCAATTAATATTGGCTCGGTAGATTTAAACTCAGCCTTGGGGATTTACATACAGAAATAAGGTTATTCAATATAAGTATGGGGAGATCGACCATGTGGTGATTTGTAGTAACAGATGGTGCTGCTACTAATGACCTTCTGATCTGTCTCTCCCATCGTCCTTTGTTTCTTTCACTAGATGAATGTTCCGTGCTTTGTCCTTTGTATACCGGGTGGTTTAGGAAACGTTCTAAGCTGCGAATACTGCTGTAATTGTTATGATATAAGTAGATGGTCCTGATCCACACTACAGTTGTAACCCATTCCCTTTCTCCCGCAATGTGCCTTTTAAACGTGTTCAACTGACCACATGCAAATTGGAGTCACCCACTGTTGTGCTTTTGGTATTACAGTGACTTATTTCTTTAGTAATGTAGGGCACAGAGCATTTGCTTGAACACTCTCATATGTGAGGATATGATTAGCACTGTATCAGAAGAGATAGGAGAGATAGAAAACATAATTATTTCCAAAGTGCGGCTTCTGATCACAGAAACACTTGCAAATCAAGAGATGATTTATTGTAATTAAGCGGTTCCTCTTATACCTTCTCAAGGGTTGCTTTCTGGATCGCCAGCGGTATCTTCTAGGACATTCTAGCCCCCTACTTTAGGTGATTGGTAATCCAGGGTTGGCGCTTAATGCTTGCCAAGCAATAGGGTGCAATCTTCTTTACCCAGCACAGGTAACCCCTGCTAGTGTGGAGTTTGATCGTTTTGGGATCACTTCTTTCTACCCCAGCTATGCTTTGAATCTGTTTCTTGGAAAAAAAAATTCGTCAGTGAGATTCACAATTTGGGGATTCGAACCTGGCGCCACCGCAGCGCTCAATGTCAAGTTGTAGCGGCGCCTTGGCACCTAAAATATTTGCAGAGCAGCACCTGGAATAATTTCCAGTTGGCGCTATGGTGCTTGACGTAAAAAGGGTGCTGCTTTGGCGCCTAGAATATTTGCCAGGTGATGCCTGGTGTAAGGTCTGAAGGCTTGGGGCAAATTATTGTAAACTAAAGCCTTTAAACCAAGAATATTTATATTTTTTAAATATAGAAAGGCAGGTAAGGTTTGCAACAATAACTGGGTAAAAGCTCCTACGAGCTTATATGAAGTAAAGTAAGGGCTAAGGCAATTTATTAATCCTAAAAGAACAAAATAAAGTCCAGTCTTAATGACTGACAATTTAGTTAAAAAGTCAATTTTTAGGTCTGGGAAATGGTCACCACTAGCTGGTGGATTAAAACTATTAACAATCAAATTGTGAGTCCCACTATAAAAACTACCTAACTGCTGAAAAATGTAATCAAATAATATCATGGATCTAAGATGGGAAAATGAAAGAGTAAAGAAAGGGAAACACAAGCCACAAAACCTAACAAGTACCTTTTGGGGTGCTAGTCAAACAATCTCAACCTAAGTTGAGACTGGACAGAACACAAGCTTTTTATTCAGCTTGTGTTTTGAGGTAAACTTAAAGGGGTGGTAAATTAACCAGAATCAATTAGGTGGCTTAAATTGAATAAGAGCCAGAGCACATGGTTGTTTGGGGAGTTTAGACTTAAAAGATTAAGCCCATTGGTAAAGGAGCAAACAGGGAAGCTGGTGGTTAATTTTTTTCCTTGAAACCAAGAGGAGCGGAGGCAGAAGAACAGGAAAACTAAGTCTGAAGCTGCTGGTGTAATGCAGGAAGAGAATTAGAGCAAAAGCAAAAGGTAATTGATTTCAGACTTGTTTAAACTAACTTAGCATATAGGTACCAGGCTCAAAACTTGGTTGCAAAAGAAAGGTAAGCACAAAAATGAAAACTAACCATTAATTTAGGTTAATTTGACCCAAAAGCAAGGAAAATGAAGGAAAATAATAGAAGGATTAAAATGTTGGAATTCCTAACTAAAGGATAGTGAAATAAACCAACTGTAGCACTTGTAAAATACTAGCAGCAAGATAGAATAAAAGGAGAATTCTGACACCTGGAGCTTTTCTCAGATGGCATGCTGGCGCTTTAGGTATTATCTAAGCGGTGTGGTGGCACTTATCACTGGGTAGTTTTGTTGCAGTAGTCAAAAATCTACTGCTAATCCCATATATATGATTTTATACTTCTTTTTTATGAGGTTTGTCTGTTTTAATTTTAATCTGTGGGCTGTCATAATTGCCATCATTGCTTGGTCAAAAGTCCCAACATATCTGCCTGCAATGGTCGCCCGTTGCTGTGCCACATTGTGGCCCATGTGCCCATCACAAATGCTATCTGTCAGTGAATTCTTTCCTGAATCCATCAATTATTTGGGGAGCTCTTTCCAAAATATGAGCACAAGGGAAACCAGCAACCAAGAGTTAGATGCCAATGTATTATCTAGAATTGAGCACAACGGGGATTGAACCCAGAACCCTAAGGACAAGAATAATGTTAATTTAAAATCTAATAGTTTAGATACATTACATATTTATTTTAAACCTATTCAATTGGTTTTTGCTTTCAAACTTCAAAACAACTTTGAAAAGATTAGTAGTTTAAAAGACAACGTCACTTACCGCTGCACTTCTGATTGGCTACACAAACTATGCTTGGCACCTTGGGACCCGCTTAAACCACCTTTTAGGTCAACTCTGTTCTTAATATTCATTGATTTTATGCAACCAGTCCGCTTAATTATTATCAGCATAATAGCTTATTCCTTGCACCTCTCCCTTCACTATTTTGCAGTCTATTTTATTAAACTCCAGTTTGATCTGCATATGGACCAGATATTATTTCTGATATTAAGTTTCATGTAAATACCTCTGAACCACTTAAATGCTCCAGCCTCATTTTAAGGGTATTTAAGTGAGCCATCCTTATCATTTCCACTTGTTTCAACAATAAAGACTTTTCTTGTATTAAGTTTTAGTATACTTACATTTAAATCCCTTTCTTGAAGCCATGCAGGAAAACTTCTTCCTGTTCTGGTTTCTAGCATCTTTCCTATTTTTGGTGTTGACCTTGGAGAATCTCACTCCAACCCCAGACTGGCACAATTCCTCCCCAGACAATTCTCACCAGAAGAAGTCCCTGGCCCATGGTTGGCTCAAATATCCCTCAGGCCATTGGGGCAGAAAGTTTCACTATGGTCATGCTTCCTCTTCTCCTCCTCCCGTTGAACCTTTGCTGGTTAGGCCCAACACATCTTTCTACCTGTTGACATACCTGGTAGTGTACTATCTGTTGGGCCGCTTCAGTTCTATGACAGGAATATTTGCCTATCTGGGCCATTTTAGACATCTGGCTATGGTCACAGTACCCATTGGTTTGGTCATTGCAGGACTTAACATAGGGGTGTTGGCCCACCAGATTGGGGACTTGTTCCCTCTCAAGTGGGTCCCTGACACTATCCAAGGCACTACCTGCTTTAAAAAATCTTTCTACCCATCCTACATTTACTTTACTCTTGCTTAGTTGCATGCATTTGTATCTTCTTAACTTACAAATAATGACAGCTGGTTTGTTCACTGGGCTTATTGGTAACTTGTATTCTGTTTTTAAAGTACATTTTCTCCTTCAACTCCTCTTGAGTTTGTGCGTACAAAATATGGGGTGCCAAAGGAATAATGCCAAGCTATGCCCAGCCTAGCCTGTTCACAGCATCCCTCCTGGGTACAGTGGTTTTCAAAGCTGCAAGGGTAAACTAAACTGATCCATTGTAAACAGAATGAGCTCAAACTTAAACAAATACCAGGTACCTGTACAAGGTATACCCTCTGTTAACAGGAAGCTTTAACATTAATAGACAAATTATCTCAACAAAGCAATGAACATCTCAGGTGACAAAAGAAACCAGCAGAGATGGGTTACAAAAAATTGAGATCCCAAGCAGAATGTATCCAGTTGTAAATCAGTGTATATATGTTGACTAAATAAGTTGACAAGAAAATGTACTCAGTTGCAGTGGGTCAACCCCCAAACTGATTTCAAAACTTTGGGGTTGACTCCCTGGCAAAGTTTCACACAAAAGACCCATTGCCCCTTGATTTGGCTATCCTGGCATGTGAAGCCAAAAGTGGAAGCCAGCTCAACTTTCTAAACAATGAAAGACAAACTGTCAGAAATTTAAGGACAGAGCAGACTCAATTTAGCACCCAGCTCATTAGTAGGATCAAGCTACCCTCTACCATCCAAGCAATTGATCTTCAGGTAACATGTTCTTTCTAAATGATCCACCTAAACTATATAGTCTCCCATATTACAAAGGTATTACCCAGTTCCCAATATTCCCCCTTGTAACTCTGATAATATAGTACACTTATAACACCAAACACAGTGGCAACCCAGCACATCCACAATTGTTGCAAGTGAGCTAAATGTAGCTCATTATGTGGAAGGGGAAGGCAATAGTCCAAAGAAAAGGACAAATATTTGAGATAAGATAATAGATTTATTGGCAAATGAAAGCTACTATACAGTAAAATGGAGCCATCAAGCCACAAGGGGGTGGCATTTGGTGGCATGACCCCAATATATCTTGTGTTACAAGTAATTTTTCAAGGGTGCTTGGCTGGAATTGGCTTCACTCCATATTAGGAACTATTTCCTGTTTTTATTGGTGGGGAGATGCTCAAGGACGTTAGATACATCATGGGAAGCCTTTATGAGCGCCCCCTGTGTATCATGAGATATTTTTGCAGGCAAGGGATCAATCTTAGTTGCAACACTATAAGTGCCAAAGGCAATCTAACTTTTTAAAGAAAACAAAGGACAAAAGTTTCTCTCATATCTTAAAAGTAGGGCTGGTTCAGCCAGTTTCTGGCTCTGGGCCACTTTTATTAAAGAATCATTTTAATATAGCCATATATGACGTAGCTCTGTTTTTGCTATAGTAACCCAAAGCCAGAAGCTAACCAAGGCTGAGCTGAAGCATCCCTGATTAAGAGTAGGAATGCTTGCTGCAATTGACAACCAGAAACTGTGCCGCTCTTCTATTAGAATATTTGGGCAGGCAATCCCTGTGGGATTTTTTGGGGCACTTGGAAAAAATTGCCACTGCTGTTTCAAAAAGCAGTGAGAGACACACAGATAAAACTAACCTTTGTGGTACAAAGAAGCAGTCAGAGACTTGAAAATGCCTGGCTGCAAAAGAGCAGCTCTTTGAATTTATGGAGCTATGCGCTTTCAGGGGTTGGTTTTGGAGCAGCAACCTTTATTTTTGATTTGATATTTAGCAATCTCTTCTCTCTTTACTTTTCTGATAAATAATCATAATCTTTAAAAACATTATATATAATTTCAAATTAAAAAACTATTTGATAAAAAAATTTGATATTGATAAGTTTTACCAGGTAGAGAGAGTTATATAAATCTTACAACAATTTTATGAATTTGATCAAGACAGAGACAAAACTAGTGTCAACTACTTTGAATGGTTTAAATAAGCTGATTTAAGCCTTTTCTTTAATAATATATATATGTGTGTCAATTAATACTGATTTTTTGTTATGTTTTATATTAAAGAAATAGGTTTTTTGCAATTTATGAATAACTAAATTTCAAATTTCAAGTTTTCAAAAATAAACATCAAAATAGAAATGTTTAGATACAATCTTTATTTTTATATCTAAATAATTTCAATATCTAATTTATCAGCTAGCATAGCTCTGGTTTCTTTGAGCTTCTTTAGGGTTAAAGTAGACATATGGTTCTGGTGTAAACCAAGTAGATCAACAGCATGTAGGTAAACTGCCTCACACAGCAATTAAGTGCGTCAAAGTATGTGAGTCCTTGGGTCTCATCCCGTCAAGTGGCATACTGTTACAAAAGTAACATTTTTGAGGCCCTGGGAGGGAACCAAACCCACTCCTAGCCACCAGGTGGGGCTAGCAGCCGGGGAAGATTTGCCTGCACCTGGATTTTTGCTTTTAAAAGAAAATCCAGGTACAGGAACTATTCCCACCCTGGTGGTAGCTGTGGGGCTTGTTCTGGGCCCCAAAAGCTATGCCCAAGCCTTGGTGGGTTTGGCTGGGCCTGGGCAGGCTAATTTTAGCTGCCCAGTAAACCCAGTTCAAGCCCACCCTCCATTTAGTAATTTGGGGTCCCCAATTGGGGACCCCTTTTTTAATCAAGTTCCTGGGCCTCAGGAAAGCCTGTCAAGTCAGTCCCAAAAAGGTGATCAAATTGGGAAAACCCCCATAACCCCAGAAGCCAAACTTGCCGGAACCAATGGCCAGCCAAGCCAAGATGGACCACCAAAAAGCCAAACAACTGTTCTTGAAAACACCAAAAATGACCTTGAAGCAGCCAACCAAACAGCAGAACCTGATATGTCAAGCCTTGCCACCCAGATAGCACCATAAGAATGCCCAGAGGCACTTGCATGTGAGTAAGTATATAAATCAGAAGCACCTGAAAAATTTCTGTATTGTCATCCTTACCAAATAAAGTTGTTATGAACCTCTGGTTCACCAATCTGTTTTCATACCTATTTTTAATACTCTGCCATCTGCATACACCAAAGCGTCAGCACCCATCCACTGGGATAGATAGCCAGACTTCAGTTGAAAAAACAAAAGCCTTTGACTACTATCATACACCCAGCGCTCCATTTGACCCTGTGCATTTCACTGAGTATCCCCCAAATCCTGACCAAAAACCCTAGACCTTGGAAGACTTGCAGTGGTATACCCGCCCTAATGCACCCAAGGAACCATACCAAATTGTCTGTGACGGCAAAACAATCACTATCTACCCTTTGATCTTCAACAGGAAGTACAACAATTCTGCCGCCTACCTGGTCCCCATGGAACCACCTCTGACACCCAAACCAACCATCTCAACCCCACCCACCTCTGATACTGCTGGCCAGAGTAGTCCATTCCTGGGAATGCTTTACCTGGCGCTCACAGGATCAATTGACTCCACCTTGCCAACAGCTGGGTCTTGAGCTGTGGCTAGGAAAGCCCTTTCCTACCTGATAAAGTTAGGTCCCATTGTCTGGTGAGCCATGTCAGTACCTGCTTCAACTCCTTCCTCACCTGCTGGAGCTCCACAGTACTCCTAGTATCCTGAAACATACACCTAATTACTCCATTTGGGGTAAAACAAAAACTCAAAGCAGATCAACAGCATCTTTGGATTTGTTTTCTGGTGCTGCACTTGTTGCTTGACAAGCAAGTCTATCTATTGATATTTTACTTAAAGTAGGTTATTGCATAGAATATTTTATAAAATAGATATAAATAATAATATAGTTATCTTTCAGTAACTTAAAGTATACATCATAGTAACATCATAATTTAAATATAGTGCTAATTTGCCTACATTTTTTGAGCCTTGTTTTTGTTTGAGTTGGATAATAAATGCTTCATAACTGTTTTTGGTTACAATGTCAGTATTTTGTTGTGTTTCAACCGCTGGTTGCACATGATACTCTGTGTATATTTTCTGGATTATGTTTTTGGCTAAGCCATATAGTTCAGGCATTCTTTCTTTGAAATAAAAGATCTTATATGAAGGATCAATTACTTGACTATTAGCAATAATAAATTAAATATTTACCTATTGCAACAAGGAAGATATTGGTGATGTAGCAGGTATAATAATTTTCCACTTTCTTATATATTTTTCTACTTGTGCACAAAGCTCACCCTTGTGTGAGAGCCCATTAATTAGAGAATGAATATGTGAGAGAGGAGGGGCTAAATTAACTAAGTTTGGCTCCCATCCCAGGATCACAAACCACTAGGATGCTACCCAGTGAGCAACTAGGCTAGCTGTTTAAAAAGAGATTAAAGAAAAGAAGGTAAGCTAACCTGCAGGAAGGTGTTTATACTCATTAATACTATCCCAGAAAGCAGTCAAGGGGTGCAGCTGTGGGGAGTGAGGTCTTGCTGGGGAAGCTCAGGGGCTGAGGGATGATGGACATTACAATGCTATGGGGCCGCAGAAGCCAGAGTAAAAAGATGAAGTACAACCAGGTCTTCAGAAGCCAAGGCCCAAAAGATGGTTACCATACAGGAGAATACACTGGGTCTGAGAGGGGAGGTCTTTCACTTTATCTGCCAGAAAGTGGGAGTTAGTAGCCACCAAGTGAACTGTGGTGAACAGATTATCCCAAAAATAAGAGTGGCAACTTTCAGGAGAAACACAACTGGAAGCAGGGTCATCACTGTAGATTTGATCCAGAAGATCAACATTTTTGA
Source organism: Entomophthora muscae (assembly GCA_014839935.2). Taxonomy (NCBI): domain Eukaryota; kingdom Fungi; phylum Entomophthoromycota; class Entomophthoromycetes; order Entomophthorales; family Entomophthoraceae; genus Entomophthora; species Entomophthora muscae. The sequence continues at coordinate 74,216 of QTSX02003060.1, read as the reverse complement.
GATTCTGAAGAAATTTAGCCTAGGAAGGGCCACATGATGAAAGGAGGGTAAGTTAGAAGCTACTAGAGTCAGGGGGCCTTGGATGCAACTGCAAACTTCAATACTTGAAGTGAATTCTAAAACCAAAACAGAAATGAAGTGAGAGGCTTTATGTTAACACATGTTGCCCTTTAAATCAGATTAAGGCAGAAAAGCCAAAGTTAAGCTTTATAATAGGGTTTATACTAATATTTAGCTTAGGTTTTATTTTTCAAACTCAAATTTGAAGTGCGTAACAGGTAAGCAATTGTTTTTAATGCTAAAAAATTCCTAGAAGCACCTAGGGAGGGTAATTAATCCAACTGATAAAGTTGGATTATAAAAACCCTCTATTGGATAATGGATTTTCCATTTTTCATTCTTTATCTAATCATCTCCCTAATTTTATATTCATTATAAACCTTCTAATTTTTTCTTGAATACCTACCATGATAGCTCCCTGGGAGCTATCTTGGTTTCTTAAAAGTTATAATATAAAGAGTAAAAACAACAAAAACCCCGTTTGGCATAAAAATCAACATTTTGAAATTGATTTTAAATTTCAAAAAAAATTATGCAGAATTTTTTTTCTCTTGTTGTTTGAGGAAATGCTTCAGCTAAGCTTTTCACAGATAATTTTTCTTACCATTGTGATCCTTCTGACTTTATTTAATAGTTACCAGAGTCTGTGGTTGTCTCTTGTCCAAAACTGGTTTCTTTCAGAAATGATCTATGTGGTTTGGGGCCTGGCCTGGTTCACCTTGCCTAATGCTTTTGTGGCAAGGTAAAGCACATGTCCCATTTGTCACAGAGGGACTAGGGAAGCAAAGTGGAGGTCCTTAAAATAAGAAATTCTTAAAGAGATGATTGTTTTTAAGAAAAAATTTATAAGAAAGAGAAGGACTCCAAGAAGTGATTCTTGAAGTTCTAACTTTGCTAATTTGAAAATGAGCAAGCAAGGAACTGAAAGTCCCCCTTGCCAAATTTAAAGGTTAGGGCTGAAGTTTGGAGGGCCCAGGAAGGGGAAGGGAATCCAATTGGTTATTAGAATTTTTTAAATTTAAGACAGGGTGTTGGATGATTTCTTAACAATTTATAGCTTGGCTTCTGATTGGTTGTTATCTAAGGAATATTTTAGGGACCTACTATTCCCAGATGGACTTGAATTTATGGATGGCAATGTGTTAACTTTTTATTGGTTTGTCCTTATAATTTCAAGAGCAGCTAACACCAGGCCAGTAAATAGTCCAAACTGACTTATGTTTTTCCCCACAGAGGGGCAATAAAAGCAGGGGGTCAGTAGGGTACATCAGAATTTTTTTGTCCACTGTATGTGCTAAATCTTTCAAATAATTAAGAGGCTTAGCCAGTTTTTGGGATGTTTTTATTTGACAGGGAAAGAGTGTCCTATACAGAGCTAAGGAGAGTAACTTTACAGAAGATGAGCTTTCACATCAAGCACAACTACTAGTGCTAAGGAAAAAGAGCATGACTTTGAAGGGCATAATAAAATATTTGTCCTGTCAAATATGGCTAAAGTACTAGCCAATTGTGTTAACTCTTCCATTGGAGAGTTTTATTTGATTTTTTGGAGATAACATCACACATATCCTATAGAATAGCTTTAGTAAACATTTTAATTTTGTTAAATAAAATCTTACATATTTGTTTTCAAGAGCCCATTTTATTGTGCCATAATTTGAGCTTCATCTGGGATTGACATCTAGCTTTGAATTAGAATCCTTTATTTGATGCACTGCCTGATGAGTATGAAGCTTTTTCAACTGGCTTTCAATACCCTTGATGTCAACAAAAAGCTTTCTCAAGCAGTTGATAGGGCTTTATTTTGAGCAAGCTACTCTACCAGAAGAAGAATATTTATCTGGAGCTTTTGAAAATATACACTCAAGTTGTTCCTGTATTTCTGGATCATCTGTCACAAAAGCCTGGATTGAAGGCTCTTCCACAATCTACTTTCCTTTGATCACTGCTATAAGTATCTGTACTGCAAGATGTCAGGAATGACAATTTAGATGCTCCTAAATCTCAAAATACGGAATCAGAGTCAACCCCTGGACAAAACCCTTTTTGGACCGCCAGACTCATAGGCTGGGAACACAATAACCTACTACTAATTGACAAAGTTGCTGCCAGCCCGCCAGGATCTGAACCCTTAGCTGCCCCGCAGGATTCTGCAAGCAAACTGCCAGTGTAAGATGCCGGGAATTTTCCCGAGGTGCCAACGCCTGACACCGGTGGTTTGCCCAGTGAAATAGACAAATTTCTCCCTGAGAGTTATTACAAACTCCCCCAAAGTCCCAGGGAAGGCACTGAACCCAAAGAGGTACCTGATACCCTAATTGATAAACAGAAGGATTTGAAGTCTTCTCACCCCAAAGCAGCCAGTGGTAAACCGCCAGTGCCAAGCGCCACACTGCCATATGAGACACTTGATGCCAACCCGCCTGAGCCCAGAAAACCTGACTAGGAAGTGAAGCCTGGCAGTGTGGGATAAATACCTACCAGGCCAAGACCAACCCTCATTGTCATTTTTAAATAAAGGTTATGAGATATTGGCTTCCCCAATTATTGCCATATTTTATTCTTGTCATCTGCCAGTTAACTCAAATATTGTCTGACCCCCCCTGCCAACCCGCCAGCTACATACTGCCTGCCAGGTGCTCCCTTTGGTCCTGTCCACTTCACGGAGTACCCCTTAAAGCCTGAGTACAGTGACTACACCGCCAACAACATACTAGCCCAGGATCCCTTGGCCAGAACTACTGAGAGAACCAGATACAACCAAGAAGGCCCTTGGTACATTACCAAGCCCCGCCTGTTCAGAGATAAATACAACTTCCTTCCTGCCTACTAAATAGACATGGAGCCACCTGTCACCCCCAAACCAATGCACACCTCCGCAGTTGAGCTCCTGCTGGACCATACCAACAAGATTTTTGGAATTGTATATATAACTCTCACAGGAGTAATATATACTATTGTTCCTGCCGCCGGTCTGTAGTTGTGGCTTGGCAAGTCAATGTCATACATCATTAAGTTAGCGCCAATCCTTTGGTGGGCCCTGCCCACCTAATCCGCGACCCGCCAGTTCCCAGACGCTAGCAAGCTGGCCAATCAGGGTTGGTTCCCTGACACAAGATGAAAGATGTCATGGCCCATACCAGAGTCTGGCTGGACTCCCACAGGGGAGGCAGGCTGGGCCTGAAAGGCCATGTACACAATTGGTGCAATCCTGACAATATAATTTACCGCAGTAGCCAGAGGATGCCAACTTTCAGTATGGGGCACAACCTGATTGGCCAGCCCCAATACTGTAATGTAGGCAAACCCCCAACTTACTGAAGCCTTGGGCAAGAGGCATTTTGGGCAAGAGTGTCATGGCCTGGGTGACTCCCAGGGGAACCTTTGGTCAAGGTAAAGGGTTGAGCCTGGAAGACCCAGTAGATGACAGGGGCCATCCGCATCATATAATTGGCAGCAGTAGCCCAAGGACGCCACACTCCCATGTGGGGTATCACTTGCTCAGTGAGCCCCAGCATGATCAAATAGGCAAACCCAAGCTTACTGTAGTCATATGATGAAGCAGAAGAAACAAGAGGAAGTTCTCCTGTGGCAGCGCTCATGGTCAGGCTTGGCTGGGCAAGTTTTTGGAGCAGAGGAACACCAGAAAAGGAGGGGCGCGGTGCAGGAGCAGGAATTATTTCTTGGTCCAGCACTCTAGAAGATGGGGTGAAGGCTAGCGGTGGTTGGTTAGAGGCAGCTAGAAGTTGCTCTGTTTCCCAGTGCTGGTGTTGGTACTGGAGGTACTCTCTGTTTGAAAGCACCAGCAGTATAAAATTTGTAATACTGTAATAAAACCCTGCAAAGTATAAATGCTCAGTGTGAATTAACCAACAAAGTTTATTAGATGAAGATGTCAACAAAGAAAGGGGATGCCAGTGTTCCCAGCTATATCCTGCTGGGAAACTGCAATTGGACTTACTGGCAACTTCTTATTGGTTGTCAATGGATTATTCTCAAGCTGGGTTTCATTGGTGACTCCTGATTTGTCAGTTAGATGGATACTTTCATTATTTTGCCCTGGGGAAGCTGGTAGGGCAATTTTGGGCCATTTGGCAACCCAAGTCCCCAATTCTGGGTTTTAGAGGGTGTGGGCCAATTAAAATCTTTTTTGCTTAGCTTTAGGACGGTTTCCAATTGCCCCCAGGCTTGGCCTTGACCAGGGTTCAATTCTCCACTTGGGATTAAAGTTTCCTTTGGGTTAATCTGTGTAATCAACAATGCTATTGTTTGGTTGTGTGATCCCTCAATTGCAGGAGTTGAACCTATGTAACATAGGGTTTTGTCTGGCCCAATCTGGGCCCTGACATAGAGGGAAGTGAAAGGGATCTCCTCCATGGTAGTCATAATTGGGCCTCTAGAATGACCAGGAGAAAGATCCAGGTAGTGAGGGTGGAAGAACTCCAAGTCAATGGCGTGGTGTGGCTTAACCAAATGGACAGGAGCAGAACCAGGAGAGAATAGATAAGCGCAGTTGTATTGTGTAGTGAATTCACAAATAGATGCAAACAGAATGATTATATTGGTGCAAAAATAGATAACTTCTGCAAGAAAAGAATGGGTCCTGAGCATAAAGTTGTTTATTTAAGATGTCAACAGTGAGGAAGGCTTTTTTTTCCTCACTACTTATACTTACTGTGAATGACTCAGTCTTTTGTACCACCAGAGGCCAGGTGGCATCATCTTTAGTGTTATTTGCAAGATGCTTGGGATAATGTGTGTTGAGAACTGCAGGCAGTTGCTTATTGGCTGCTTCTTCATGACCATGGGTTTGGCTGCAGCATGCCAAGATGCCACAACTATTATCAGAACCAGCAAGCACTTGAACGCTTGTCATGTTCTGAGGCGCGGCACAGACACACAACAGGAAATCCTAACCTTAGGATTGGATTTGTACTAAGTCTCGGTTAGATGACAGGGAAGGCAATTGTGTTTACCTTGAGGCCCTGGATGAATAATCTCTGCTAGGCGTGGCTAGAGAGAGGCACGGAAGTACAGAAGACACAAAGACAAAAATGTGAATAGAACTTAGTTTTATTGGTAAAATAGGAAATGGATTATATAGTGGTTAGGAATACCACAAAACACTACCAGGACAGTAGGATCACTTGCCACAAGCATGAGTGGGGCAAGTGAGTTGCACAGAGTCAGGAAACTGAACAAGCATATTTCCTGATGTAGAAACCAGTTCATTTCAAGAGTTGAAAGCAAAAGCAAGAGATTTGTCTTCAAAATGGCCCACCAAAGGCAAAATCAAAACATGGTGAATGCCGTTATTCACAACATTGCCCCCCTCTAGATTGGCCTTAGGGGGGTGATACTTGTGGAGGAACTTGGCGTGTACACGAGCAAAAGGGCGACCACTGGAGAGGAGCTTTACAGTGTACTCAGATCCTCGCTTGAAAGTCACCTCTAAAGGACCAATCCACAGTGAGTCCAGCTTGTGTGCACGCCCACTCACACAGTGTTGGTAGTACAGGACATGGTTACCAACATCAAACTCAGGAAAGGGGGAGCACCCAGCGTTGTCAGGAGAGAGCTCTAGCATCTTAGTCTTATATGCAGAAGTGTAGGCAGTGGCCTGTATATCAATGATGTGGTTGACTAAGTCTTTTATGTGGCTGTCAGGGTTCATGGCCTTATCAGAGGAGAGTAGGGGAACCCCCAAGAGCAACAGAGTGGTGGCTTCACACCCATACAACATGGCAAAGGGGGAGTACCCTGTGATCCAATGTCGGCTCAGACAATAGGCAAAGAGTGCAGCAGGTAAGTATAGATCCCAATTGGCAGCGTCAGAGTAGGTGAGTTTTCTCATGATAGAAACCAGTGTCAAGTTGGCACGCTCAACTGCCCCATTAGTGGAAGGATTATAGGGGGCAGAGAAAGACTGGTGAGTTCCTAGAGCTTCACCAACAGAGGTTACAAGTTTGACATTGAAGTTGGTTCCATTGTCTGACAACAGCACTTGAGGACAGCCATGGCGGTAGAAAACATCCTGTAGCAGGAAGGCAGCAGTAGTCTTAGAAGTGATGTCTTTAGTAGGGCAAGCTTCTACCCACTTGCTGAAGTGGTCAACGGCAATCAGGATGGAGCAGCATCTGGAACGTGAGCAGGGGAGAGGGCCTACAGCATCAATGCTGACAGTGTGAAAGGCATGTTAAGGGGGAACCAATTTGAACTTGTGAGAAGCAGCTCGGGGCCTCTGAAGTTGGCAATCATGGCAACTAGCTATGACATTAGGGATCAACAGGCAAATATTCTCCCAGAAGTAATTCTTCTGAAGCCAGTCAAAGGTCTTGGCAATGCCTCCATGGCCAGTCTCCTTATGGGCTTGTGACACCAAAGAGAGGCAAAGACTGGGGCGCACGTATGGCAGGTATTGACCCTGCACCTTCTTGAAGAGTTGGTTGTTGCGTATGAGGGTGTCTTTAGACAATTTGGACAGGGCAAGTCAAACCTCTTCTGTCTCACTTTCCCAGGAAGAAGGGTAGCCAATTAGCTTGTACAGGCGGTCTGCCTCAGCAGGATGTAGGGCAAGGATGGACATTTAGGACAACCCATCAGCGTTCTGATGTTGAATCCCGGGGCAATGGAGCACAGTGAAGTCATAACCTTGTAGGCGGAGGGCCCATCTAGCTAAGCGTCCTTCAGGCTCCTTAAGTTGTTGTAACCATTTGAGCAAAGTATGGTCAGTGACAACAGTGAAATAGGTACCATACACGTAGTGGCGGAATTGTTTGACTGCATGCAGCACAGCAAGGCATACTTATCTATAACACCATAATTCTTTTCATGCTTATTTAGCACACGGGAAGTATAGGCTACAGGGTGGTCCACACCTTCATTGTTGAGCTGAGCCAAGATAGCCCCAATAGCAAGGTCACTAGCATCAGTGTACAAGATGAATTCCTTATTGTAATCGGGGTACACTAAAATGGGCGCTTCTTTGAGTTTCTGCTTTAGAGTCTCAAAGGCCTGCTGTTGGCTGGCGGTCCATTCAAAAGGAACATTACACAACAGTTGGACCAGAGGTTTGCTAGTGTCAGCAAAATCAGGAGTGAATTTTCTATAGTAACCCATCATGCCCAGAAAGACTTGTAATTCTCAGAGGTTGGTGGGCAGAAGCATTTTGTCAATGGCTTCAACCTTCTTGGTCATTGGACAAATCCCCGTTTGGTTTACTTCATGGCCCAGGAATTCAAGGCGTTCTTTGAAGAAAGCACACTTAGAGGGCTTTAACTTGAGGCCAGCTTCTTGGATCTTTATGAACACCTCTTTAAGATGGGCTAGGTGATCAGTGAAAGTTGCGCTGAAGACTGTTATATCATCTAGATAGACCAAGACACACAACAACTTCAAGTCATGCAGGATGGAATCCATAGCCCTCTGGAAAGTTGCCGGGGCATTACAGAGCCCTTGCGGCATGCGGGTAGGCTCAAACAATCCTTCTGATGTGATGAGCACAGCCTTCTGACGGTCTTCAGGAGAGAGGTCAACTTGCCAGTAACCAGACGCCAAATCCATGGCAGAGAAAAACTTAGAACCTCCAAGGCGTCAAAGAGCGTCATCAATACACAGTAAGGGATAGGAATCTTTCTTGGTTAGAGAATTCAACCTCCAATAGTCCATCACAATCCGGCGGCTCCCATCCTTTTTCTTTAAGATGAGCAGTGGAAAAGCCCAGGGACTTTGAGAGGAAGCTAGCAGTCCAGCGTCCAGCAGTTGTTTGAGCTCCTTAGAAACCTGCGCATCTTCCACTCAGCTGTGGCAATTTGGCTTTGCACAAAAGGGGGGAGCATCTCCTGTGTCAATCTGATGAATCACACCTTTGGCCAGCCCATAATCAGTGCTATCTTTAGCAAAGATGTCTGATAATTGGTCTAGTAAATCAAGCACCTCTTTCTGTTGAACCGGGGACAACTGAGGGAAGACTTGGGCAGTGAACAGAGATAGGACTTGAGGCTTGTCTTTGGGTAAGTTAAAGTCTTGAAACGTTCCAAAAGAGTGAAGAGACAAGACGTCAGGGGCATTTAACAACTTTCCGTAACCAACAACCTGTCCTCTGGATACAGTCATAGGAAGCGCGGTAAGGTTGGCAACTAGTAATTGAACAAGATCCTTGTGGGAAGCATCCAGAATTCCAGGACAAAGGTAAGGCCTGTTCCGCCCTAGCAAAGGAGGGGAGTACAGCTCTAAGAAAGTCTGTTCAGGTAGTTCATATGATATCTGGGAGTCTATGATAGCCTGAGAACCTGGAGAGATGGTGACAGCAGACGGGGCCATGAGAGGAATTCCCTCAGTTTCAGGACAAGCCATGGGAGGACACTTTATGTTGGTGGAATGGGTTTGGTATTTTAGGATGAAAACCCCAGTGGGGTACTCTAGTGTACATGTCTTCAAACGTTTACCAGGAACTTTGATTGGCTCTTCAAAGATCAGAGGGACTTTGTACCCTAGGATAGAAAGATAACTATCCTTTAGGTTGATGATCCCATTATACTCCTGAAGGAACTGGGTACCAACCAAAAGGTCATAGCTCTCATTTTCTAGAACAACAGCCGGCGCAGCCAACAGGAGTTTACCAAATTGCATTGGCAAGGCAGAGTACGCGCCAATGGCGCAAGTCATGGAGAGACCAGCGGTGCCATAGGATTGATGGTAGTTGAGGTCGGGAGCCAGCTTTGTAAAGTTACGCCTCCCCCTTAGGCCTCCACTTCAATTCCTGCCAAATGCTTGGGAATTTCTACCAAATTATTTTTGAATATTTATCTAAAAGATCACCAAAAAAGCCCAAGAAAAGCCATCAACTTAATACCTTGGATTTTTCAGAAGATTCCTCCACCCTACCCACCCAAGAGACACCTCTGGTTAAATATCATGTGCAAGAGCGGCCAGGAGCAGTGGTAATTGCATCCAAAGCATGTTCCTGATGTTAATTGGTTCAGTTTTCTTTTTGACTATGTCCGTTCAAATTTGTCAAGATCTTCCTGCCTCAAGAAATTCATTTGTATCCGCTCATATGATTGGTCAATTGGTTTGTGACATTTGATCTACCACCCCAATCCCATTCCATCCCTTAAATGAATGCAAGAGTTGTAAAAGACCTTGCTTCATCATTCTCTACTCTAATAAAGTTTGAAATTTGTTAGTGAAATCCGACCATTTGGTTTTTTCTGTTGCTTTTGGTGTTCAGTTGATTCCTCCCCCCTTTTGGCCTTCCAGGAATTATTGGCAGCAACATTTTGGTTGTTGTTGAAACTTCAATTTTATTGTGGTTAAGAGCTTGGTTTTATTTCCTCTTAACCTGCTCCCCAATTCTCACAAGCTTAAGCTTCTTCATCAGTTTAAAAGAAACAACGTTGACAGGAGAACTGGTGTCCAGGACGGCTTTGATTTTTACTTTTTGGATAGATATCTCTACTCGGGTGGTGGTGCGTCCAAAGGGTAGCAGAACAGCCAAGATATTCTGCGCCTCAGCTAGTTCCTTGTCCCATTTCTCAATCATGCATCTTAGTCCTAGAAACTCCTTATATACAGTTTGGAGAGGGAGTGTGACAGATACATTCTTGAAAACAGCGTCTGCAACTTCAGCAGCTTCCTCTGATGATTCCACTAATACAGGGGACCGTTTTGCCTGAGTAATATAGGGGCAGGAGACAATTGCTTTGGCCTCAGACAAGGGCTTGGAGGTAGTTGTAGTCTTTCCAGATTGTAGCTTATAGGGAACTGCAATAGTCTCAGGGACGGCAAGAACAGAATACCTGTATGCATCAGGGTCTTCAACATCAGATTCATCCACATCAGAATCATCAGAAATGTCATGGAACAGAAGGAGGATAGGAGGAGCCTCATCATCAGCAGGCTCAGAGTCAGTAGCAGGCGGAGGTGTAGAAGGAGACTGGGAAGAATTGTCAACTGAGAGTGTCTCTGCCTAGGTTGACTGTTCTTTTCCCAACTGATCCTTGGGATCAGCTCCTTCAACCCTTGAATTGGTGCAGACGCAAGAGTGGTGGCCTATCTGACTGCAGTTGTGGCAACCCTGACGTCAAGGAGGGTTTTGTGAGTTCATAGTGAGGATACAAGGGCCGCGAGAAGAAGAGCCAGAGTTGGAAGCGGCACAACTCTCCCAAACAACTGCCCAGAATGGGTAAGATGCATATCTTGTAGCAGTGTCTTTATAATTTTCATGGAGGACAGCATAGCCTTGTGGTCCTTGAAATGAAGGCACAGGAGTTGATTCACCTTGAGGGCCTGGGCGCAGGCCATATACGCTTCATGCGCCGTCAATTGTCTGCTTGTTATTAATTGTTGTCCCTCCATGTAAAATCTGTCTGCAAATTCAGCTAATGTCTCTTTGGGCTTGAAAGATATGTGCATGAAGGCATACTTTTTCACCTCCAGGCTAAGATCACCACCAAACTTGTCAATCAGGAGCTGTTTCATGTCTTTCCAGGTCTCAATGGTGGGCAGCTCTGGCACAACTACTTCTTGACAAGTTGGGTGTAGACAGGTTAGAATGTGTTCCTTTTTAACCTCATCTGATGCTCATCTCATGACAGTCTCATAAATAGTTAAGAAAGCTGCAATAGTTGAGGTTTTGGGGTCAAAGACTTGCTTAAAAGTAGGCTTGAAGTGTGCCTTGGGAGCTGGACCACCATTGCTGCTATTGAGTACATTTTTGCATGGGGAGAACTCAGCTTCAGATTCAGAGGGAGGTTGTCTAGCCCATAGCTGTCAAACACTTTCTTTAAGGGTCGTCAGAGTCTCAGTAGTTCTGGCACCCATAGTGTTGGCTAGAGTGGTCTGTCGTTCAGTAACATCTAGGCATTGTCCTTGGGTAGTGACAACAGTGGAGAGCTCAGCCAGCCGCAAAGTAAGGGATGGCCTCACTGATAGGCAGGGGGTGAATCTGTTGTTTACTGAATTGATCAGCTCACTCATCTCCTGTACGTCTCTGTCCAACTCAGTCTAGTCTCGTTTCAAATGGTCTAACTCATTAGCTAGGGAAATCAACTCCCTGGCACAGTGGATTTGAGGAGCCCCGCCAAACCAGGACAACAGCCATCTTCCTCGTTAACCCCAAGTGGACTAGCAGTAGCTGTCACTACCTCACATAAAGCAGCCACTTTTTGCTGTAGTTCAGCGACCTGAGCAGTCAGCGCAAGAACCTGGGGGTCAGGTTGAGGCATTTCAGTAGGACGTCCTTGGCTACAAGTGGAAGTGCGTAATTCTTGGATGGCCTCCCAGATCCTCTGCTCTCTGTCCACCAGATCATCAGCAGGAGGAGAAGGCGGGGCATCAGGTTTGGGAGTAGACAGTTCATTACCCTGACTCTGAAGTTTGGCTATAGCAGCAGCAGTGGTAGCTCTTTCTTGATCAATTTCTGCACTGAGTTCATTTAGACCTTGGGCGGCAAGGTCAGCTACCTGTTCCAATTGCTCAAAGGAATAGGCACTGAATTTGTTGAGCTGTTGCACTAGGCGTTCAAAGTTGGTAAGGTAAGCGTTTAGGGTGGAGTCTACTTGAGTTTGCCAGGGTTGTTCTAACTGGTGAAACTCATGTAGCCGCTCCCTAACGTACTCAGGGATGGACTGGCCCATTTGCTCAATGAAATTGACTAAACGTGTTTGAGAGGTGACCAAATCATGCTGATTATCAGATACCAGGGAGAACAGGGAATGAATCCATTGTTGGTAGGCAGCAAACTGGTCCCAATGATGGGTAACAGCTGCTTGTAGAGACAAGATCTCTTGAACGTGGAGTCCCAACACCATCTGGTGGTGGGCCAAGGCGGGCTGTACAAAGGATGACAGCAGGTGATCAGCGGAGCCAGCCACTGAGAGGAGATGTTGTGGAAACTGAGGGGCCACAATTAACTCATAGTATTTGGCACGGCTAAACTGTAGCTGAAGGCGAGGGATGGCCTCGTCCTGGGCTATCCCAAGGGCTACCGCCATGACTTGATCTAAGTCAGGGGTACCCATGGGGTAAGCAGCTAGGCAGGGACCATTCCCAAGGTTCAGTACAGTAGGGACAATAGGTGGGTTGGTGATGTCTTCCTCAATAGGAGGACTGGTAATTTCAGGCAAGGTTGACTCCCAAATAGGCGGAGGCAAGGGACCTGAAAATGTAGATGTGAAAGGGATAACCAAGGGGCTTACAGCCCCTGTAGTGAGCACCATTTTTGTTGTGTTCTGAGGCGCGGCACAGACACACAACGGGAAATCCTAACCTTAGGATTGTATTTGTACTAAGTCTCAGTTAGATGACAGGGAAGGCAAATGTGTTTACCTTGCGGCCCTGGATGAATATTCTCTGCTAGGCGTGGTGTCAGGAATATTCCTGACATAAATCAAATTCTGACTGAAGGAAAATGTTGGGAAAAGATAGGAAAATTCCCAATTAAAGAGGCCAAATTTTATGAAGAATTTCCTCCTTTATTTGGGGAAAATAAAAACCAAAATTTGGAAAAAAACAGATTTTCCTGGAAACCGGAACAATTTAACATCTGGGCAGGCGCCCGCCACCCTCCACCACCCCCCGCAAGCCTCCTGCCCGCCCAGCGGGCTCCCGCTGCCCAGCCTCCCACCCACTCGCCCACCCATCCCCCAGCAGGCCCACTGCCAGCTCCCAGGCCCCAGCCAATCAGAGGCCACCATACCTGACAGCCAATCAAAAAAGTACCTGGCAACAGGGGAAACTGCAAGGGATAAAATTCTCCCTCCAGAAGAGGGCAGGAACAACATTTCAGATTTTAAAAATAAGTTTGCCACCAACCAATCAGGTGCTAGTTCACTGGCCACATGGACAAGGCCAAACTTCATTCAAAACAATGTTCCTGACCCTAAAATAACTTCTGAAGAGGATTTGACTCCCAACCTTCACCTAGCATCAGGACAACATGAAACTATTGGTTCATCCCAAGAATTTCTCAACCAGCCACAGATAGCAGGAGAACAGGAATTTGACCATCTTCCCAATCCCCAATTGCCATTCCTACTTTCCAAACTTCTGGGATCTCTCATTCCCTGTTTTTCCCTCACAATTGAAAATCTTTGCACAGGAAAGAGGACTATAAATAAAGGATCCCACCTCAGTAATAGCTTGTGCTATTATTGAGATTAATACCCTCAATAAAGTGAAATTCAACTTATCTCTAACAAGTTAAAACTATCAATCAGCCCCTGCCAACCCTCCAATCCAAGGAAGATGAGCCACCTCATCTTCACAGCTGTGCTCACAGATTGCCTTGGGATTAGAGGCTACCAGTCAGGTCCAGAACTCTTTGGGCCATCTCTGGAAGGACTAGGTTAAGACTCCTACTACAATCCTGGTCAACTGAACTCATCCCAAACTGGACCTTGGCCTCCTTTGGTGTCTCTACATTCAACACTCTCTATTGCAATGTACACGTCCATGTACTATATCTTGACCTACTTTGCTGGGAGTTTTGGGAGATACAATGTGCATGCAAAGATCTTCCTCTGGCTAATGACTGTGTACCCCATTGTTACTGCCTTGACTGGGTTTCAGTTTGCCAACCTGCTACCCTACATCCTGCAAGTGATACCTACCATAACTGGGTATTACACATGGCTAGAGAGAGGCGCGGAAGTACAGAAGACACAAAGACAAAAATGTGAATAGAACTTATTTTTATTGGTAAAATAGGAAATGGATTATATAGTGGTTAGGAATACCACAAAACACTATCAGGACAGTAGGATCACTTGCCACAAGCATGAGTGGGGCAAGTGGGTTGCACAGAGTCAGGAAACCAAACAAGAATATTTTCTGATGTAGAAACCAGTTCATTTTGAGAGTCAAAAGCAAAAGCAAGATATTTGTCTTCAAAATGGGCCACCAAAGGCAAAATCAAAACATGGTGAATGCTGTTATTCACAACAACGCTTGATCAAGAAATCAAACAATTGCTTTCACAATTGATCATTTCTGATAGCAAAGGGACCCAACTTCATGTTTAATATCAATTCCAGGGTTTCATAGCATGTGAGCCCTGCAAACTCTGGCCATTTGCAGTCATAAAAGGGGTTTTCTTTCTAAGAAGGCAGTTGGGAATATTTCCACACTGTTAGTTGTTTAATATCCAGGCAGGCTAGCTGATTGTCTAAGGCGTTCTGGGCCCTGATAGAAGACATGCATAAAGACAACAAATGTAAAAATTAGACTTGGTTGAGAAAATGCCAGTGCCAGCAGTCCCCTGTTGAAGAAGCTCAATAAACTTGACATTTGATGATGATTGTTAAGTGTGATAATTTAAATCTTAAGTTATGAATAAGGTTTCATATAAAATCTTGGTTTAAACAGCTATAATTTAAATAAAGGTTCATGAAAACATCATTTTACCTTATCCTTGATATTTTACTCTCATACAACTCTGCTGTATTTTGCCAGAATATTGGAGCAGGTATTTTGTCATAAAATGAGACAAAAGCCAAGAGCATTATTTTTAGTTGAGACTGAGAATTTATCTGGTGAATTGCAAATGCAATGAAAAAGCTCATAGTCAAAGAAGTCCATATATTAGTTGCCAGGGCAAGCTTAGAATCAATCTTGCTAAGAAATTTGATTTTCTTTTCTCCATATTATTTGTGGGTGGTTTTCAGGCATGTTCAAAAATATTCATGCTTGGGAAAGGGGGTCTTGGCCAACTTTTTCTCAAGTGGTCACAGTGTGATTCAAAGATATGACTCAGAACTGTATCATCAACAATAGTAAAGGGCAAACTGGCACAAATAATCCATATCATGGCTTGATCAATAAAAGTATTATGAGATATAATAAAGCAAACTCTAACTGGTGCAAGCTCATCTTCTTGTTTTCATTTTTTTAGATGAGTCACACTTAATGAGCTTGGCAGTGCCCAGTTTATACTTCTGGGAAGTATAATAAACGGAAAAAGGGGAAGATTTAAGGAGAGAATGATACTTTATTAAATATGAATATATAATAATATATAGTATCATGACAAGCCACATACTGTCCATGTACGTTATGGGGGTCATGAGGCTTATCTGAGTAGTGTTCCTCTTGAGTCACAAGGCTTAATCAAGTTGTGTTCCATTTAGGACCTGGATTGAGTGATCCCTGTCATAGATGGTTGACTGATAATGGTGCCACAAGTTTATTGACTGGCCGGTGAACCACTCAGTGAGCCATTCAGTGATTCACTCGGGGTGTTAATCCCCCAAGAGGGAGTAATCAAAGATGTTGCAACAGCAGCTTTGGGATAATGTTTTTCAACATGACTATACAAGGATTTGGTTGAACCCTTGGGCATAGCATATATTCTTACTTTAGATTTTATTATTATTATTTAAATATACCCATATTTGAGAGTCTTAATAGGAAAAACAGGGTAGCAAAGCTTACAGCAAGCCTTTTGGGTGTTTGTATCCCCAATATACATATTTCTGAAATATTGAAAAGCTCTCTAATATTTTTACCTATTAACATAAGTTGAGAAATTAAGTACTGTAACCTGTATCAATTTGACTCCCAGCTGTATCAGCTAAAGTATCATGTAAAATATAAAGAATTGTTGCCTCAGGATGTGCGTGTTGTGCAGTTGGACTAAAAAAACACAAGAAGCTATATACATACATGTTTGTCCAGAGAAAACATACACTGCTTATGAGTGATGAGTGCATCTGCTACAGAAGTCACACAGATAGCCAAGCTCATTGACAGAGGGAAGTAAGCATGAATCACAGTTCATCTTTTGAAAGTTGGTTTGGTGTATACCTGAAAGATACTTAAGATAACAAGAGAGATGAAATCTCAGGGGACAATGGGATTATAAAGCTTGGTTTCAAAGTGACATCAGTAGCAGTGATTGGATTGATCTGTAATTTGGATAAAAATAATTAGTATCAATATAATTATTTATTGTAGCTTGATTAGTTCTTGACAAGTTGAAACATAATCTATTTTAGTATGGATGGATTAGACATGGAATTAGTTTGTTGAAGGCGATGTGAATTAAATAATAAATTGATTTTCAATGAAAATATTTATTTATTCACAATAAGTTTTTTAAAACCTATAGGTTTGGTAGGGTATTAAATTTTGCATCTATACTTTATATAATACACAAATAAGCTTATTGTACAATTAAATGGATTATAAAATTTTGTTGGGTGATCAATTTCTGATCACCCTTTATTTAAAAATGTGATGGCATATATCATCACATCTAATTTTAAAAATAGCGGCACCCACCATATTTTGTTTCATAATTGGTGGGTGCCATCACCTTGTTTTACTTAGGTAGCAACACCCACCCTCACTTTGAAAAGTGAGCTACCATGGCTCCCACAATTGGCCACTTAAAATAATAGCCAATCACAGCCCATGCCCACTCATCCTTTGAATTTCCCAAAGGAAATTTGAGTGGGTGTAGGATTTGCCCAAGGTGCTGCTTCTAAATATAGCAGCACCTGGGCAAAAACCGAAGCAGCACTAATTAAGAGCAACTAAAAACTTACTTGGCTTATTCAAGTACAGTAGTTTTCAAACCTGCTGAGATAAACAAAAAAATCTCAGTCTAAAAACAAATACAACTCAGTCTAAAAACGAAATCAAAGTGGATCCAAATCTATTGTAATTTAATATAAATTCCTTAATTTTTTATTCCGTTTTTAGGCTGGGTTGTATACATTTTTAGACTGGGATTTTATGTTTATCTCAACAGGTTTGAAAACTACTGTATAGGTATCACTAGCCTGTCATTCAGACTCACAGAGAGTAAAGACTATCCAAACCCGGACATAAAGTTTTGAATATATAGTCAAGTACCCTCTGGTATGAAATAATCATAACAAAGGTCGACTCAGTTTTAACCAATTCATAATCTATGTCTAGCCATTGATTAAAAGCAAGCGTACGCCAATGCCATGCTTGAAAAACATACAGTCCTTACTATCGAGACAGCTCAACGTTTGACCAGAACATTTAGGGTGTATCAACAGTGTAGATGAATTGAAGAGTCATAGTTCTTGAAATTTGCACCACTAGTTTAATGAGTAATTTGGACGTATTGTTGATAAAATCCTTGATTTTCTCAGCTCGCATTTGTTGTGTAGAAAATATTCTTCTAAACCCTAAGTTAGAACTATTTAATGGAAAGGTCATAAAAGAGGCATTTAAATGCATAGCTTGAAGTCAGGAAACTAATTACCGTTATAAGTGTGGGATTCGATTTTGTAACAAACTTTGGTTAAAAAGTAAGAAAATCATACAGACCAGAAATAACAAATACCCCAGCATCCATTTCTAAACCATGGTGATCGGGAAGAGGTTATGACCCTCGGCAAGTTTAATTTACAGGAAGCCCATCATTACAAATTAAGTAGATGGTGTCAAGGGAGAATCTCCCGATCCAAAAGTAGTCCAGGTCGAGATCTTGTCGGTCTTCTCGAGAGCAGCCCAGGCGACACCATTTCCTACAGCATTAGGGAAAATCGTATAACCTTTCAAATACCTTTTTTGAGAGAAACTTCGACTTTAGTAGATAGGATTTCAAACGTACTTTCTTCAGGAATTATCACCTGTAGAGTTAAGAAAATGAAAATAAATTGTGTACCTGGGAAAGATCGAAGGTCCTCTGGAAAATTTTGTTTTCCATAAATGCTATGCTTACAGAAAGCTTGTACATTAAGATAAAGCTGTTTTAATAAACTAAGTTACCTGGTCCTTTGAGAAGTTGATTTGAGAGGCTGTTTTGTCACCTTTTTTAGCGAAAATCGATAAAATTATATGCGTCTGAGATTGATACCAATCAAAACGACAATCTTGAGCTTCTTTTTCAAGCGGCTAAAAATATGTGATTAAAGGTTGCGAAATAGAATTTATAACTTCACATAAATTCAACAAAAAAGCTAATAAAACACGGCGTAAAAATACTTACCTTTTTATCAAGCTTTTCAGCAAAGATGTGCTTTGCCCCTTTACAACCCTTTATTTTTAAAAATTCATCAAATTCAAGGACCTTTCTTTTGCAGCAAGTCCACCCCTTAGAACCCTCATGGAAAACTGGTGCGCCAGGATGGAAAGCACACGCGCTTTCTTTTCCGTCTTTTCGGGAAATTTCATCGCTGACAAATTTATATCCACATCCACGTCTTTTGCATAAAGAACCTTTAGAGATAGAAATGGTTTCATCATCAACTTTCGACATTCTCAAAAGATTCTTCTTCTTCTTTCTTTTTCTGTTTTTCCTCCTTGGTGAGGATCTTGGGAGTGCTAAGTGGCAAAGCATCATGCACTGATTTCATTTGGTAAGTTTCTAAACCATCGTTTGAGGAGGTTGGTTGGATTTCCTCTTGTACCACCTCGGAAACTGGTTTGACTTTTTCAACTTTGACATCAGAGTGTGGCCCAGTAGCGCATCCAGGTATCTTTAGAAATTGATCAAAATCATCAACCTTTTTGGAGCAGCAACCCCAGCCTTTAAGTCCTTCATGAAATACTGGGACACCAGGATGAAAAGTACAAGCATCAGATGCATTATTATCAGGATCAAAAGTTTTTCCACAACCTTTCCTTGTGCAAATCATTTTTTGGATTATCTGACTTTAGTATACAGATCCTGATTGCTGTAATACGCAATATATACTCATCTGGTTGTTTGTTCAAATATGACAGCTGCTAGAATATTCGGGCTGATTCTAGAAGTTCAATACATTGACTACTGGTCACACGCCATTGCAATGGGCTTTACCAGTTGATCAATTTATTAAATGCGTAAGCTAATCCACAGCTAACGAACCTAATCGATCAACATGTCAAAAAAGCTTATTGCTAATTAGTCACATCTTCACTCCTTAAGTCCGACACTGTTATTCCAAAATTTATTTCAAGGAGCTATAAACAGGATTCAAATCAAAGCAATTGAATTTTTTGTCAATACCCACACAGATAACCTACTATCAAATGAAGTCATGGTCAATAAACATAAGCCTCCGAAAATACAGGTATAACATTTTACAAGGTAGCCCAAGAGCCGACATGATTATACCAACATATATAAAATCATATATAAATGTATTATCCTAGCAGCAAATTTGATGAGCTGTACTTTACAAGTTACTATATTCAGTAGACTAAAATCTGGGATTTGTATAATAGGTTTAGCCAAGAGATAACTAAACTGCAAGAAAGATCAGAATATTCCACATTGTCAGGGTAAGTGGAATTAAATATTCTAAAAGCCCTGTTAGAGTCCCTAATGATTATATTAGCCAGTAATTGAGCATTTTCAAACTACAGCTGGTACCCAAACTTTCTTAACATAAAATAAGTGCAATTAAAGCTTCATTAAACAAAATTTGTTTGATAATGAATATTTCACATCTGGACTTACTGTAATTTTCAGAGCTGCTGAGATGGATAACCAAATCCAAATTCAGAGTGCACAGAAGTTGTGCACAGAACAAAAACAAAACAATCTATACTACTTGTGTAAGGCCTTGTTCATAATGGAACAAGGTTGTAAACTACAGTGTGTAAAGCATTTGGATTAATATTTAAGAGATATAGAAAGGTAGGAATGGTTTGTAACATAACTTTACAAAAACCTGCTAAAAACTTATACTTGGTTATAAAAGGCATAATAGAGTTTAAACACCTAAACATAGGGGGTAAAATAAAGTGTTTAATAATGATCTATTTGTTACCAAAGGAATATCATGTTTGGATATTCACCATCTGCTAATTGGTATATATAACTATTAAAAGATTCTTTAAATGAGAAAATGAGATACAACAAGCCTAGAGCTTGTTGTCTAAAAACTTCCTTGGTTTAAACTAAAAGGTGTTAAAATTGACTAATTATGGTTAAATCTAAAAGTTAACTTTAGTTTTGTAAGATTAAAATTTTATGGCCGGCAGCTGTCATATACCAAGGTGCTGAAGGAGAACTCAAGCTATCAGGGTAGTGCGTCACAAGAGCCCAATAGAGGAAAGGCACATAGCAGGTTAAGTATATCAACCCTGCAGTTAAAAGGCGGTAGACACCAAGGTTGGGGACAGCAACTTCAGCCAGAATGACCATCCCGGTTCTACTATGGTTGTAGGGCTGTGAAAGGGGTGGAGCAGAGGAGTCATAGAGAATGTCAGCCATTCCAGGATCTGGACCTGGCTGGTAGTCCATGGGTGTAGGTCTAGGGTGATAATCTAGTCTTCTGGTCTAATTTCTGATTAAGTGGTGTATAAATTAGAATCCTAATAAAGAAAATAAAACCAATAGATTCAATCACTTTATTTGGTGTTGTCTGCACTTGACTTGAGTGTGAGGAAGTGGCTTTTATACCATTTATCTTGTCTACCTTAGAATACACTATTTCCTAATTCATGTGAGCTTTTGGTGTCCCAACTCTTGGGTAATGAATTCTGAGAAGTAGTAAAATGTAGCTTGGGAAGTGAGGATTGGGATCTGAGTGACTTGGTCTGAGCAGGGGAATTCTGTTGGTGGCTGGCAGATAATTGGCTGGCCCCATCATTCTGAGATTTTACTTGGTTAGGGCAAGAGGCAGGGACAGTGCCAATTAATTCTTCAGGATTAGGATCATTATCTTTTGATTGGTGGTTAAATTTAACTTGGTCACAACCTGTAGGCTTATCTGAACCTTGCAGCTTAACTGAGGTGCTGTAAACAACAATTTATTAGCTGCATTATTAGCATCCTCAGTTGCTGCAAGATGATTGATTAGCACATCAGTAAAGTTGATAGCAGTGGGAACAGGAGCAGCAGGAACCAGCATTTTTGCAGATCTGCTGGTTGAATTCTGCAGCAGATCTGTTTGATAACAGATTTTCTGCAAACCCCAGCAGATCTGATCCAGAGTAGTATTGGGTGCACCCAGCCCAATAATAGCATTGTAACTAGGTGCCCCAATGCCTTTGGGAGCTGCAAGCTCCCCTGGGCCAGTTTCAATACTGGCACCAGGCTGGGTCTCACCTGGTAGGCAGTTTGAACTGTCTAAATAGGTTAAAGCAGTTCAAACTTCCCCACACCCTCCCTGGTGGGTGTTTGGGAGTTTGAATCCCCCAGAAGGCTTTTGCAGTCACCCGTGCTTTTGCTTAGTGACCTGGTGTGGGGTTCAAACCCCTTTCTGTGCACTGTAAGGCTGGCCCCTACAGAAAAAGTTAAAAATTAAAAAAATTGAAGGGAAGAAATTACTTAGAATTTTGGCTTAAAGCCTACTCTTCTGAAGCTCTTTATTTGTAGAAAAAAGGTATTGCTGTTAGCAACAATAGGCAGGGGGAAAGAGTGCCAAGAAGCAGGAGCAGTCTGAAAACACCAGGAGTAGATAGTAATGGGAGAAGTTAAAACAGGAAGCACAGTATGAGCAACCTGTAGATCTGCAACAGCAGAGAGGGGAAAGTGGGTGCTTACGCAACCCAAAGTGCGCAAGATGATCAAAATTATAAAAAATATTCCTAATTAAAATAGGAATTATATTTGCTATTGAATAGCAAGCAAAAAAAGAAAATGGCATTAACCAAAAGCGCAAATCAAAAAGAATAAAAAGGTAATTTCTTTAAAGCAATAAAATATTAACTTTTAACTTAAATTTTTTTATTAAAAACAAGAAGAGTTAAATCAAAAGAAAACATCCAAAGCTAAAAATCCTGCCCTTCAGGGCAGGGCATGTCAACTTGACAATAAAATTTGACCCACTGAAGATTCATTTTGGTAAAACTTCCATGCACTCTGAACTTAAATCTGTTTGTTCATATCAACAGCTCTGAATAGTACAGTATATAGATGGGTATAGATTTATATAATCACAGCTCAGATCAACACAATCTAGACCAATTTCTATCATGGTATGAAATTTAGGTATCAAATTGATGCAGTGGTTTTTTATTGAGTTGCGCTCTTTTATGTTGAAATAAGATAACTTGGCAGGAAGTATTTATAACAAAAGACTTGTAGTTTAAGCTAAGTGGGAGTTAGCAACCTGATCTTTGCAACAAGGTAATGTGTATTATCTTTTTGTCCAGAGTTGGGATAATGTAAATATAAAACTTTCTAAATGGTAGAAAGAGGGTGCTTGAAGCTTAAAAGAAAAGTGCAAAAGCAGAATATAGATAAAATTAGATTTATTCAGCAAGGAAAAGTCCCTTAAATACTAAGGAAGTTGCTCAATGTATCATTAGTGGAGACACCAATGTGGCATACCACTGGTAGAGTAGGGTTGGGACAGGCATCAAAATCTACACAATTGGTTTTGTGACCAAGCTTTGATTAGCACAATTGGTTTATGACTTTGTCAGTTGAGCACAATTCATTTTGTGACCCTCATGTCACATCACAATTCATGCAGATTGGTTTTGTGTTTTTAGGGAGCAGCACACAATTTCAACTGCTACGTTTTGTGCCCTGCTCCAAAAGTCACAAAACAAATCTGCATGAATTGTGATGTGACCAAGCACAATCTCATGTGGTTTTGTGTTGTGTCCAATCATAAGTATGTAATCTATTCCTTTCAATTGAAGTAAATATTTATAATACTTTGATTGGAGTTTCAATATAATTATCTAAAGCAAACTGTGGTACAATCAGATAAATAATTGTAAGATAATGGAAGGTAAAGCTTTAATAAATTTGATTTAAAAAATAAAGTTGCACAACTGAACTTCCTCTAATTTTATATCATGTGCCTTACACAAAATGATGCCATCTGTTTCACCCTTGAAAAACATTCTAATTTTACATCCTGTGTCCCTTCACAAAATGAAATCATCTGTTTCATCCATGAAAACCACCTTCCTTTTATATTTTGTGATCTATACAATGGAGTGAGGCAAAAATTGTGGCCTACTCTAAAAGTTGTGACACAAAATCACATGAATTGTTTTATGAACCAATCCAAAACTTCCAAAAAAATATTTTTGTGACACTGTGTTTGCACAATTGCTGTTTCTGTCCCTTCCTTATGGTAGAGGCGCGGCTGACTCACTAATTGCTCTCAATCTATTACTGGGTAAGCTGAACACCTCAGAGCAAAAGCAAAACCCCTCAATTTTGCAACCGTTACCAAATGTTAAACCATCTTTTTGTCTAATTGTTAATACATCTGAAGTCAGGTTTACAACATTTTTAAAGCTATGGCGCTAAAAAAACTTATCTATGAGCAAAAATAACTCATCTTTAAAAAATTAAAAATCAGCAAGTTTATATTGGTTCATAATAAATTTTTTAAGGGCCAGCAAAAGAATTGCAGGAACAGGAGTCAAACCTGTGACCACAGCCACAAAGGGCGGCCAGCCATGAAAGCCTTCTGGGGGAATCAAACCCCCACTGTCTCACCAGGGCGGGCAAGAGGCAGTTCTAACTGCCCTAGCTTATTTATAAAGTTTGTATTTCCCAGGAGGAAAAAATGAACCAGGGTAAGTTATTAAACTGGCTCAGGAGAGCTTGTGACTTCCAACAGCATTTGGACACCTGGCTCCAATGTTATGAATGAGCCAGGTGCTGATAATGCAGCCAATAAAATGGTTGAGGCCAGCACCCCAGTCAAGCTTCAGGACCCAGTAAACCCAGCTATGCTCCAACACTCCAGTGCCAAATCAGGAATTTAATTAATCAAGCAAAATATTCACCAATCAGCACATGGCAATCTAAATCCAAGAGAGAAAACTAGCACTTCTACAGCCAAATGCCCCAGTCAAGCACAGTTTCAGAAAGATGACATTAAAGAATCTTTGGCCAGTCTACAAAATAATTCTTTTATCCATGCCAAGTTAATCAAATCCCTATCCTTTCTTCTAAAATTCTCTCCCACTACTTCCCAGAAGCAAGTAGCCAAGAGTTGGTACACTAAAGGCTTACAAGGAGCAGGAAGTGACATATTCCAAGGTAGAACAGATGAATGGTATAAAACCCACTTTATCACACTCAATTCAAGTGCAGACAATGTCAAATAAAGTGAATGAATCTATCTGTTTGATTTGCTTATTAGGATTACAATTTATACACCACCTGAGAAGAAGACAAACCCAAATACTAGAGTACCACCCTAGACCTACACCCATAGGCTACCAGCCAGGTCCAGACCCTGGAATGGCTGGCATTCCTTATGACCCACCTGCTTCTTCCTTACCACAGCCATACAGTCATAGTAGAGCTAGGATGGTCAGATTGATCATCCTTAGTTTAGCCAAAGCTGTTGTTTCTAACCTTGGCACCTATCACCCTCTTGTTTCAGGCCTGTTGTACTTGACCCAATCAGCTCCTTTCTTGTACTGAGCCCATGTCACTAGATACCCAGATGAATGAAACTTACCTACTGTACCTTGGTACATGACAACTGCCAGCCAAGAAGATTTGGATCCAATTCTATTTTTCCTGAGATGTGTTGATCTCATTTACATCTAAGTTGACTTTTTATAGATGATTTATTTTTGCTTAGCGCCATAGCTTTGAAAACTACTGTAAGGAATTAACTTAGTATTTTGGGTAGGCTACATAATGCAGGAACTTGACAGCCAAAGCACCAAAATTGGGGAGCTCAAAAATCAAGTTTATATTGGTTAGCCTAGAAAGTGTAGATCAGACAACAGATCAAAGAGGGAACCTCCTGGACTTAGACCATCTTCAGGTTGAAGTTCAACATAATTTTTGCAGCTGAACTAGTTATAGTTCAGTACTTGTGTCACTTCCTCTCTAATTACTCCCTCCCAGTAAATTGTTTCCCCAAGGAATGTATCAGCTGTCAAGTAAATGTGTCCATATGAATGCAATCTAGATCTTACACTAGGATCAACCTCTCAAATTCCAGAGGGATCCAGATCTTTCAAAACCACCTAGCATCCATGATTTACATGAACAATATATTGTATATCAGCTATTATATAATAATCTTATTCTATATAAATAGAGATACCATTTTCTTCTTAAATATTCTCTTTATTTGTACTATGTATTTAGGGAAGTACATAATCAACATAAATAACAAAAAATGACAGCAATAATCAAAATGGGGATAAAATAATTAGATATGCACTGTAGATCCAGATCATGTGGAGCAAAATGCAAGACTGTCAAATCCAATATCCTGATTTCAGATCACAAATGAACGTCACTACATACCCAAAAGTTGATTGTGGGATCTTTAATCTAAATTGAGTATACATGAAGTAAACTGGGACAATCTAAACCAAATAAAGAAGCTTTACTATGACTAAACAGGATTGAAAGATTCACTTTCAATCACTATGTTTATAGAAGAAAATCAAATATAATGTAAAATTGTCTAAAATTGTCATGGCTATATCTGTTTTTTCAGGTGTGGCTAGGCCTAAGTGTCAGGATTCCCTTTTTTATTGCTGCTAGTTATTTTCAGGATCATTAAGACCAGTCACAAGCTTTGGTTGGTTCACAAACAAATTTACTCTCATTCAATGTCCTTTCCTTCATTCCCTTGCTCTGCCGTTCAATTTTACCTAGATTAACAGTTAATTCATCTTTTTGAAGTTACCTTTATTCAGGACAATTCTCAAACCCGCTATCTTTTTGCTAAGATTAGCAACAATCAATCCAAATTTTCACCTTTTGTATTTTCCAAAGTGGCTTACGCCAGCACTTTGGAGCTTGTTTTTCCGCCTTCTCGCCCGCTCTTCAATATGCTGTTTGTTTTCTCGCTTTAACTAAGCATGCCAAGCAGTCTGCTGCTTCCCCCAACTCTCCTTTACCTTCTACTTAACTTTTTTAAGTTAAATGTAGTTAACACCATGTTTTCTCTGCATCTCTTCACAACAAAGCTTTCCTAACCACCTTTGGTTAGAATCCCCCCATATTTTGCTCACCTCAATCCAGATCAGAATAAAAGGCCTGAGTTTTTTCCAATCTCAACTTAAGTTGAGATTGTTTGACTTGCACCTCAAAAAAGGTACTTGCTAGGTTTTGTGGCTTGTGTTTCTTTTCTAATTTTAGTTTAACTTATTTTTGATCTTATGATTCCTTTTGAATTTCTATTCCATCAGTTAGGTAGTTTCTATAATAATACACACAATTTGATTATTGATAGTTTTAATCCTCCAACTAGAGGTGAGCAATTCCCTGACTTAGAAATTGATTTTTTGACCAAGTCCTCAGTCATCAAGACTGGGTTCTATTTTGTTTTCTTAGGATTAATCAATTGTCTCAGCCTTTATTTCACCTCCTACAAGCTTCTAGGAGCCTTAGTTCAGTTGTTACTATAAACCTTGCCTACTTTTTTATATTTGACCAACATAAATATAAACGGTATTAAAGCTTTGGTTTAAAACCATCTTCCACAAACTATGAGACCTTACTTTATCTCAACTTCAAATGGCAATATGCCAGAATTAAACTTTTCTTTCTCAACCATACTTTTGTTTGTTTTAGCAGTCAATTTATTTTGCACACTAGCTTTGTCCTTCCTTTTATACCTTATTTCATTTTTATTCTTTAAGAATAAGTCTCCCATTGATAAGGATAATACAGAGAACATTTCCACCTCCCATAGTCAGGCTGTTATACTCAATAACATTTCCAAGTTTAAACAATTATCTAATTCTTCTGATAGCACTTTCAATTTATTAGCTTTCACACAAGCCCACTTCCTTGCATACCCTTTTGAGATCAACTCAGACTCTCAAAAGGTTATCTACCTTGCTAAGCAGCTAGAGGGTTCTATGCGTAGTTGGTTCTGTGAGTCATCCGTCCGAGATTTGTCTATTCTTGAAAGCTACGGCTGCTTTGTATCCAAACTACTTGCACATGCTGCTGAAGAAGGAGCTGAGAAAGAGTCTGCCACCACTCCAAACACACGCTTCTCCAACTGCACACAAGGAACTGGGTCCTTAGCTGAGTACAACAAGCGTTTCCGAGAGATACAATCCCAATTAAAGGCCACTCACGCTGAAGCTTGTGATTTTTACATGCTTGGTTTAAACCCTGACCTTAAGGCCTTCCTTATACATCACAACCTTCCTGAAGAGTTGGAACCTCTCATCAAGACAGTCTCCAAATGGGAAAGAAAGTTCTGAACCATTTCTAAGCCATATCAGCCCCAACCAGTCTTGACCACCAACCAGCCTACCACACGCTCGACAACCAACCCGCGCCTGTCCTCTACCGTAAACCCAACCAATACCTCACCAGTCTTGGCCTACGAACCAAAGGAGGGCGGCAGATACCGTTTGACTGCCACTGAGGCTCTCCACAGACAATTGAATAAACTGTGCTTGTACTGTGGTCAGGGTGACCACCTGGTGGCTAACTGCCCAGATCCTTGATGTATTTCCCGTTCTAACCCGGAAACTGAACTCACTTTGGAAAGAACAACAACAGATCCCACAGGCCCTTCCAATCAGACACAGGTTAATAACCTTCATACTCCTGGGAAGTCTTCTCTGCCTTTCATCTGAATTGTGATTCATGGTCCTGTCTCCAGCGTTGAAACCTTTGCCTTGTTGAATACAGGTGCCGATGTGAATTACATAGATTCCAGACTTGCCAATGCTTTGAATTTCTTGCCCAGCTCAAAGATAGACGCTCATGGTCCCAAAAATCTGCCTGTAACGGCTTTTGAGATAAAACCCCCATCCTGTTCCGCCTGGGGAAATCTGCCTTTCACTCACAGTTTGTCAGTTCTGAGTCACTAAACTTCCCTGTTTATCTTGGCATGAACTGGTGTGAGGAAGTTGGCCTCACCGTCAGGTGTCAGGAACGCAAAATTGACTTCTACACACACAACATTCCTTGCTCCCTAGACCTCTTAAAAACAACAGCTGCCCAATAGTTTCTGGAACTTTAACATGCTAAACTCCTGCACTATCTTTCCTTTATCAGAGACGGCCCTGGCCAACAATGGTATTCCCCTCTGCATAAGTGACTATGAAGAGGTATTCAGTGACAAGCAGTGCTATAATCTGCCTCCTCACAGACCATACAACATCCAGATCAACTTAACCGAGGGAGCAAACCCGCCCTGGGGTAGGATCATTCTGTTATCTGATGCCAATAATAAGCTGCTCTTGGAATATATCAACAATGAACTTAGTAAAGGCTTCATCACTTGCTCTACATCACCCTGCTCTTTGCCCATCTTCTTTGTTGCCAAGTCCAATGGCTCCAAATGACCCTGTATTGATTATTGCACCCTGAATGCTGTCACAATCAAAGATTGTTGTCCCATCCCATCTGCCAAAGCCCTCACTGACTGCCTCTTGGGTAGTCAGGTCTTTTCCAAAGTTGACCTTTGTGCAGCTTTCAACCAGATCCATGTCACCAAAGGACATGAATAGAAGACTGCCTTTTGCACCCCTTTTGGTCTCTACAAGTACAAAGTTATGACTTTCGGCCTGTGCAACACACCTTTGACGTTCCAAGATCTTATGAACAAAGTTCTTCTTCCATTCCTGAACAAATTTGTGGTAGTTTATCTTGACAACATCTTAATATACTCCAAGAACTATTCCAACCACATTGATCATCTAAGAAAGGTCATGGCCAGGCTTCAAGAATACCATCTGTACTGCAAGCTCTCTAAGTGTTGCTTCTTCCAGACAAGTGTTGAATTCCTTGGATATATTGTCACTAAGGAAGGATTTGCCATTGCTCTGAGCAAACTTGATGCTATCCTCTCTTG
The DNA here is from genome assembly GCA_014839935.2 of Entomophthora muscae. Taxonomy (NCBI): domain Eukaryota; kingdom Fungi; phylum Entomophthoromycota; class Entomophthoromycetes; order Entomophthorales; family Entomophthoraceae; genus Entomophthora; species Entomophthora muscae. The sequence goes on along the minus strand of QTSX02003060.1, from coordinate 45,471 downwards.
GCCTGTACCAAAGAATTGCAAGGAACTCCATGGGTTCCTTGGTCTTGCCAACTACTATTGCAAGTTTGTCCCCGGCTTCAGCAGCATTGTCCTTCTGCTCACAAATCTGACCTCCACCAAGGTTGAGTCTAAATGGTCTGCGGAGCACAGGATTCCTTTGAGCGGATCTGCCACCTGTTTGCCACTCCCCCAGTCCTGCTCATGCCCAATAGCAACAAACCCTTTTTCCTGGAGACCGACGCCAGTGACTATGCTGTTGGTGCTGTCCTTCTTCAGCATGGGGGGGGGGGGGTGGGTGGTATGCTCCATCCTGTAGCTTACTACAGCCAGAAGTATCTGCCTGCTGAGAAGAACTACCCTGTCCACGACAAGGAACTGCTTGCAATTATCAAGTCTCTCAAGCATTGGCGCCGTTACCTCAAAGGAACCTCAGACCCTGTTAGCATCTTCACGGACCACAAAAACTTACTGTTCTTCACCCAAGCCCGCCACATATCACAATGACATGCTTGATGGTTGATTGAGCTCACCAACTTCTTGTTCACCATCACTTATAAGAAGGGATCCCTCAACATTCTCTCTGACCTACTTTCTTGACACCCCACAACTGCTGACTCTGACCCTGAATATGAACATCTCAACACCAAGGCAGTTCTCCCTGCATCTGTCTTCATCAACCAGATCTCTGCAACTTTTTTCAACTTCCCAGATACCTATTCTATCCAGAAGGCCCAGTTAGAAGACCCTGAGTCCAGCAAGATCATCCAGGACCTGCTATCTGAAGCAATGCCCCCTCAGAATATTCACTTGAGAACAACCTGCTTCTCTTCCGCAAACTGGTTATGGTACCCAATAAAGACTTGCAGTTGCAAATCACAATTGGATTCCATGACTCCCTCCCCGCTGGAAACTTAGGTTACAAGAGAACCTTGGCCCTCATAAAGTCACACTACTGGTGGCCACAGATGGCAAAAACCACTAAGGAATATGTTGCCAGCTGCCTAGTATGTCTCAGAAACAAGAATCACACTTCCAAGCCATCTGGCCTACTCTGTCCACTCCCAATTCCTGAAGGTCCATGGCAAAGCCTCTCTATGGACTATATCACTCAGCTATCTTTGTCTGCAGGCTACAACACCATCTTAGTAGTGGTCAATTGCTTCTCCAAGGAAGCCTCCTTCTCCCCAGGCAACACATCTGTCACTGCCAAGCAAACCACCAAGCTATTTGTCAAGAATATATTCCCTCACCATGGAGTCCCTTGTGACATAGTCTCCAACCAAGGCCCCCAGTTCACCTCCGCATTCTGGCAAGATCTCATGGCCTCCCTTGGGGTAAACTCTCTCTACAGCACTGCATACCATCCACAGACCAATGGACAAACAGAAAGAACAAACCAGACCTTGGAACAATATCTCTGCTGTTTCATCAACGAGAAGCAGGACAATTGGTCTGACCTCCTTCCCATTGCCCAATACTCCTATAACTCAGCTTACCATGGATCAATTGGCATGACTCCGTTCCAGGCAAATCTTGATTACACGCCCTCTTTCCTTCCTGACTTACAGGGCCATTTCCACTCACAGTCTGCAACCAAACTTGCTTCTGAAATTAAGGAAACACAGACACAACTTGTTGCACACCTTCATTCTGCCATCTTAGATTATAAGAAGCACTATGACAAGAAAAGAACCCCTGGCAACGAGATCCAGCTTAACAACTTGGTACTCCTTTCAACCAAGAATCTCCCGGTTATTGTCGCTTCTTGCAAATTTTATCCCTGCTTCATTGGACCTTTTCAAGTTGTGGAGAGGATTGGAACCACCGCCTTCAGACTATCCCTTCCTGAGCACTTCCGCATCCACAATGTCTTCCATTGTTCACTCCTCTTGAAGTTAAAACAACCTCCTCCCAGCCACCAATCAAAGGCCTCACCCCACTCTCTTCAAGTCCAAGGCTCTGAAGAATACAAGGTACAGGAAATCCTATCCCATCACACCCTCCAATCTGGCACAGATTACCTCATCCTATGGAAGGGCTATGAACTTGAGAACTCCACTTGGGAACCTGAAGGAAACCTCAACCATTGCCAACAGTTGCTTAAAGCTTACCAGGACCTTCATAACTAGCAGCTAGGGGGGTACTGTCAAGATTCCCTTTTTTATTGCTGCTAGTTATTTTCAGGATCATTAAGACCAGTCACAAGCTTTGGTTGGTTCACAAACAAATTTACTCTCATTCAATGTCCTTTCCTTCATTCCCTTGCTCTGCCGTTAAATTTTACCTAGATTAACGGTTAATTCATCTTTTTGAAGTTACCTTTATTCAGGAAAATTCTCAAACCCGCTATCTTTTTGCTAAGATTAGCAACAATCAATCCAAATTTTCACCTTTTGTATTTTCCAAAGTGGCTTACGCCAGCACTTTGGAGCTTGTTTTTCTGCCTTCTTGCCCGCTCTTCAATCTCCTGTTTGTTTTCTTGCTTTAACTAAGCATGCCAAGCAGTCTGCTGCTTCCCCCAACTCTCCTTTACCTTCTACTTAACTTTAAGTTAAATATAGTTAACACCATGTCTTCTCTGCATCTCTTCACAACAAAGCTTTCCTAACCACCTTTGGTTAGAATCCCCCTCCATATTTTGCTCACCTCAATCCAGATCAGAATAAAAGGCCTGAGTTTTTTCCAATCTCAACTTAAGTTGAGATTGTTTGACTTGCACCTCAAAAAAGGTACTTGCTAGGTTTTGTGGCTTGTGTTTCTTTTCTAATTTTAGTTTAACTTATTTTTGATCTTATGATTCCTTTTGACTTTCTATTCCATCAGTTAGGTAGTTTCTATAATAATACACACAATTTGATTATTGATAGTTTTAATCCTCCAACTAGTGGTGAGCAATTCCCTGACTTAGAAATTGATTTTTTGACCAAGTCCTCAGTCATCAAGACTGGATTCTATTTTGTTTTCTTAGGATTAATCAATTGTCTCAGCCCTTATTTCACCTCCTACAAGCTTCTAGGAGCCTTAGTCCAGTTGTTACTACAAAACTTGCCTACTTTTTTGTATTTGACCAACATAAATATAAACGGTATTAAAGCTTTGGTTTACAACCATCTTCCCCAAACTATGAGACCTTACACTAAGTGCCACCACCAAGAAACCCAGATTCCAAAGCACTGCCTGCCTGCTTGCAGCAATTGAATATTTAAATCTTACAATCAATTGCAAGTGGGCAGTGGCAAAGAAAATTGAGTCTGAGTGTGGTGGGGCTGCCACATGCTCAATTTTTCTTGAAACCATTGCTTGGTTGTCAAACCCTGACCTCCTAGGAGGTCAGGTAACAGCTTACAGAACCATCATTGATGATGCCTGTAAGCTTTATAAACATTGGATTCAAGGGAGCCACCTCATCAAGAGGCAACCATCAACATTTAAACTGTCCCATATAACATCCTCCATGTCAACAATTCCCAAAAAATTTTATAATTTATTGTATGCCTATTGATTTTTACCTTAAATAATTGTTCTTGGTGTTAATGTTTAAATTTTATTTTAATTTTCAAATTTTAACTAAAATTGTAAAAAACAAAGCTAAAATAAAATATGGGATTGTCAACATGGAGGATGTTACATGTAGACAGTCTGAATCCTGACAGTTGCTCATCAAGATGTACCCAAAGGCTTTAAGCAGCATAAAATTTAACAAACTACCTGAGTAGTGTCAAGGATCTGGATGTACAAGTATTCTGGCTACTGCCAACTCACTTAACATCCAGTCATTGCCCAAATTGAGGCCCTCCCAATATACAGTTTGACATACTGGAAATGGCAACCAAGCAGTATCACCTGACTGTCCAAGTATCCAGTGGCTCAAACCCATTCTGCACATGACCAACCCCTAGGTTTGATCCAACTAAATCTCTGCCACAGCTAAAGCTATATAAGCCTAAAGTATCATTCAATAAAAGATACTTCTCTTCTCTCTCATTTCAATGTTGAAGCTTTCCCAAAAGGCGCTCCTCATCAGTAGTTTGATATATTCACTTCAATAAGATATCTTTCTTCATGATTCACTTATTTCAATACCTTCCAATAAGATATTTAATAACAGGGTTGCTGGACTCTGCGTTTTTGCTGCTCTGAAATCCTGGAAATATGCCACTGCTCTTTGAAATGATTCCCAAGATTTGCAAGATTGAGTGTGAACCCATTTATGCTGCTGGCTCCTTGCTATTGAATTAAAGCAAAGCCTTTCTCCTTTATCTGTGCATTTTAGTATGCTGTACTTTACCATATTCTCTCTTTAAAGGTTATCATTTGTAAGCAAATACACTCTGTCTCCTCTCATTGGTAATGCCATCCTTATTTGGGTGTATATTCTCCATTTGATCAATTATGACAAGCTCTCTCTACTTCATCATGAGAAAATGTTATATTCTGTTCTGTGTGCAGCTTTAGTTTGCTCTGAGTTTGATTTGGTTTGGCCATCTCAACAGCTTTGAAAGTACAGTGCATGATGAAGAGGGGAGACAGTTAAGATTGACTCACCTAAACTTATCCTGGTTTAAACAGAACCCCAGGGGTTTGGGCTGCTTTATCAGTTTCAAGCTTCTGCTGCTGATTTCTCTGCTATATTTTAGTAAATACAAGCCCAAACCCCATTGTATTGGGGATATACATGTTGTATAAAACTAATCCTTTAAACCTGTTGCTTGTTTTAATGGGTGCTAGGATCGTATTTAGTCTGGCGTTGAGCCTCATTTGCCGAGTAGATTCAATTAGCATTGGGATGGAAAGGGTACATATTTCGAGCTGCGATACCGAAATCAAATGAAAACCATGGTGAGCTCGGTAAGAGGTATGGCATCCAATATCGAAGTTTGGATCCTTTCAGAGTATTTTGGAATGAGGGGTCTGAAAATCAACCCTCCGTTTTTTAAAATATTTTTAAAATATTTTTAAATATTTAATTGATTAGCCAGAAAAATCTGTAATATGACAAACTGATATATGTAAAGTTTAAAATAGGTATTTATCTTTGAGGATTGAGATTAAGTAAATAGATAATCCATGCTTAGATATTGTTCTTTAAAATAATAGGCTATTGTAAACAATAATAATGTTTATTAATATAGAGCCAATGTTCACTAAAAATGAAATTAAGTTGTATAAAGGGCTAGCAGAATGGGGGGATGGGAAGGGGGCGGTTGAAGGGAGTGAGGTGGTGGAAGACGGCAAAGTCTGAGTCTCCAAGCCCGCAGCTGACGTCCTGGACAATGCTGCGGGAACATTTCTTAAGTCTATTGGGACCAAAGGGCATTGTTCCAGGGTCGTAGAATTCAAGCCCTACTTGACTAAAGTCACCCATGTACATGTCAGGGAGATGGGGAACGATGTCTCCTTTCTTCGCGTACCGAATGATGGGCGAGCCCAATGTCTCGAGGTAGCGAGCGTATGCAAGGTTTCCAGGGCGAGGGCCGGCATAGCCAAAGAAGCGTGCCTTGTTCTTCAACCCATGCTTCTTAAGGAAACTGAGCCATGAGGGCATTGAGATGCCAGTTACTGATCCTCCCAGGCTGTATCCCGTGACATGAAGAGTGAAGTTTTTGTAGAGGTGGTTCTTGAGGAGAACCAAGGCTTGGGCTTCAGTATCATTCTTCACTGATTGGAAATATTTGTAATGGCCCAAGTGCACCTTCTCCTCGCCATTCTTTGTGGGGTAGTTGACCAGCTGTATCTCATCGTTGGTATTCCAGTTCTTGTCAGTGACGCTGAGGCGATACGACACAACAATCAGTTTGTTGCGCAAGTCAACCGCAACTACGGAACGGGACTCCATATCGCTGTCCCCATAGGCGTTTGCCTCGTAGAACTTGCCTTTGCAGAAGCACAGTCCAGAGGTAATCATCCTCTGTGTGCACTGCGCCAGAAGAGAGTGGTCCAAGTATTGTTCAACGTCTTCTTTGGTAATTCCATAGTCATGGCGAGGGGGATACAATATTTCCTGATCACGGCCAACGATACCTACTTGATTTCTGCCCCCAATAATCCCAATGTACTCCTGCAGTCTCATAAGGCCATCCGGAGTGTCTGCCAAGATCTTGGCCAACTCTGCAATTGTACCGTCCCCCAAAGCAAAGACAATTAGATTGACTAGAGCAAAGAAGAACTTGAGTGCAACCATTTTTGTTGATATCTTAACTTGGACATCCTTCTTATATACTTTACAAGCTACAACTCAATAGCCACTTGCACCAAAATAAGCATGCTCTTCTCCACAGCATGTGCTTTATAATACCCATGTCAAAGTCATAACACATGCCTTACCCATATCAGCTAGGATCAATCGTGTTAGGTGGCGTTGATATTACATCTATAAGTCAACATAAACTCTATTCTTAAGCCGATTAAAATCCGAATACCAATCAAATTCTATGCCGTGGTGAGTATTACGTCATAACAGTAAAAATCCCAACCTTTAGCCAATTTCCCGGATGACATCAAACCTGAAGTTGAGCACGTGAATCCGAGCTCGCGGCAGGAATTCCCCAGCCAAGGTTAGCTTGTCGTGAACATCTGAAGCCACCAATAACCCATGATATTCCGGAGAAACCCTACATGGCAACCCAAATATACCCACTGCGCCGTGCTTCCCCTGGAAACCGGGCATGGGCTTGCGGGGCACACACCTGCAAGTATCGATCCAACATATCTAAATTGACATTCGCTTCCAAGAGAACCCCCCAGCCAACTTGTCCCCGAAAGGATAGGGCCAATCGCTGGATTTATCTTGGGTGACGCTGGCGGGATACAACTTTTATTAAAAAAATTTCATTGTAAGGTTGTGACCTTCCCAACCCGAAATAATCCACAGCCAATCCAAACCAATTCTAAATACGTCAACTCCAAACCCTGTCATGGGGTGACAATAAGCCATCATAAAAAGACTCTCTAAGTAGTGGTTAGAAATAACATATAAAGAAAGGAAACCTTCCAACAAATGGAAACAAGATGAATTATTCTATAAATAGGTATAGAGTATGGGTATAGGATCAAACCTTATTGTATCTAGAGAACAGTGGTGTTGCAACTGAACCAATGAGAGTTCAGTATTTGAATTGGGGAAGACAACAGTCCAATAGAAAGGATGAGAATGAATAGAATAAGGTATTGTTTATTGTAGAATATTGTGATTAATATACTATATGGGAAAAGCCACTAGGCCACCAGGGGGTGGCACGGTGGCAGGTTCCATGTAAGGTTTGAAGCCAAAGAATAACTTGTGCAGGGATCAGTGAAGTCAAATTGGCAGCGCTCCTAATTAGGAGAAAGTGCCTGTAGTTCAATATTGCCATCAGATTGCTCTATACCGTTAGATACATTTGCAGGCAAGGTGGGAAACTCGGTTGAAATACCCCCCTTGCCCCCTGCTTGACATCAGACACCAGAATCAGAGTTTGTGGAAGATCTAGGAAGGTCTGTACAAACAACCTTTGTGTGGGAATGGCGTGGCAGGGCGCAAGTAATCATGGTGAAGCTTTTTGGTGTTTCCTTGGGCATCTTTAAGTTGATAGGTGTGGTTCTCATAGACCGCAGCTATCATGAAGGGCCCCAGGTGGTTGGGCTCTAATTTAGCCAAATTGGGGTTGAGGGCATATACAGGGTCCCCTACGGTGTATCTTGCCTCAAGATGCTTCCCCCCTCAATCCTTTTGTGTTCAATGTCTTGGGCTTTGGCGCACCACTGGCTCAGGGAGGGAGTAGTCAACAGAGGAGGTTTCCTGGGAACTGTAGATTGTAATTTTCCTTGTTCTACTCACGTCAAGCTGTCAGGGGTTCTAAAGACCAAGGTGCTGGGGCTGAAGCTGGTGCCTCTGTTAATTCTTGCTTGTAAGATGAGTAGGGCAGTGGGCAGATGTTCAGTCCACATGTTATCGGGGTGCTCCTGTGAGAATTTGGCAATCAGTTGGACCAGCAAACCATTTAGGTGCTCTATGTGTCTATTGGATTGGGGATGATAGGGAGTTGTGATAATTTATTGGAGCGCATTCTTGGTGCAATATGCCTCCATGAGGTGCTCTACAAGCTTGGGTCTACCATCTGTGAGGAGACATTTGGGCTGCCCAAAGCGGGCCACAATTTTCTTGCTGTTGCAACCAAGATCCAAACCTTGCCTGCTAACATATCTTACAATACACAGGGGGTGCTTGATGAGTCACCCCTTGACATATCTAACGTTATGAATGAATCTGATGGCAAGGTTGAATGGCGGGCACTTCATCCTAATTAGGAGCGTTGCCAATTTGACCTGCTGATCCCCGCACAAGTTATTCCTTGGCTCCAAACCCTACATGGAACTCCCCACTATGCCACCCCATTGTGGCCTTGTGGCTTCCCCATTTAGTATATTAATCACAATATCCTACAATAAACGAGACCTTATTCTTATTATTCTGTCCTTTCCTATTGGACTGTTGTCTTCCCCAATTCCAAGTACTGGACCCTCATTGGTTCAGTTGCAACATTGCCAATGAAGCAAGTGGCAGTGGTGGCGGTATCTTTGGTGGTCATCCACACTACTGGTCAACAGATGAAATATTTGATGGCTGTAATTGTGACAAATGTGGCCTGTGCTCTACCTTGCCACAAAGGCATTTGGCAAGGTGGACTAGGTCAGGCCCCAAACCACAGAGACCATAGCCAACATGAACCAGTTACAAGCAGGAGATGACCACAGACTCTGGTAACTACTGCATAAGGTCAGAAGAATTGCCAATGAGATTAAAATAGTTTGAGAAAGCTTAGCTGAAGCATTTCCTCAAACAATAAGAGAAAATGGCTCTGCATATTTTTTTGCAAAATTTAAAATTGAATTTCAGAATGTTGATTTTTATGCCAAACTGGGGTTTTTGTTGTTTTTACTCTTTTATTATAGTTTTTTTAGAAAACCAAGATAACTCTCAGGGACCTATCATGGTTGGTATTTAGGGGGAAATATAAAAAGTCCATAATGAATACGGAAGGAGAGAGATGATTGGATGAAGAACAGAAAAGGGAAAATCTGTTATCTAATAAAGGATTTTTGGAATCCAACTTTGTCAGTTGAATTTGTTACAGTAATGATGTACTTCTTGCCTAACCTGTCTTTGGGAAGGGGTTCAACAATGTTGAGGGCCCACTGCTCAAAGGATTCCATGGCCTTAATAAGTAAGACAGACTTGGAAGGTCAGGTTTAGACGTGTTTTTTTTTGCACAACACACATGTTTTGAGGAGGTCCAAGATGTCTTAGCTCATACAAGGCCATCAAACTTTACGCTTCATGATTTTGAAGAGGTTATGTCCTCTGATGTGACCCAATGTGCGGTGATAGTGTAGTATGGTATCCCCTTGCTGTGTGGTGGGAATATAAGGTGTCTTCTCACTTGTTTCTGCCCGGCAGTAGAGATTACCAGTATCAGTGGTGAACTGGCTTTTGTTGTCCTTCAGTTTGTGAAATAGCCACAGAATTAAGACCTTTGTAACAAGCAGCCTCAGGACGTAGGTAAAGCATGAGCATTCTGGGTCTAAGCTGTCATCTCCTGTGATAGACGCTACATACAGTCTGGAGAGGGCGTCAGCAGTGACAAGTTCCTTTCCAGGCTTGTATTTGATGTGTAGTTGGTAAGGAGACAGGCAGTTGAACCAGCCTGCCTGACGTTGTGTCAAATGGGACTGTGTATTGAAGTACTGGAGTGACTTGTGATCTGTCAGACGCAGGGCGAAAAGGTGGTGCCCTCCAGGTAACAACACCATTTCTTGACACAGTGCACAATTGCTGCTAACTCTTTGTCATGTATGAGATAGTGTTACTCTGAGTTGGTAAGCTTCCTGGACTCATAGGCCATGGGGAGGAAGACACATTTGTCTGTTTCCACCTGTAGCACATTGCTATGGCTCTGTCAGAGGCATCAGTCTCAAGTTTGTATTGGTAGTCCTGTTTGGGGAATTGCAATTGGGTGCAGTTGAGTGCAGTTGTAAGTCTTTGCTTCAGAGTCTCAAAGGCTTGGTCTCTGACAGGGGTCCAGTGAAAGCGCTGTTTTGTGTTTTAGAGCTCATTGAGGGGTGCAATTAGTTCTCTGTAGTTGGGGATAAACTTTTGCATATAAGCAACCATGCCCAAGAAGATACACACCTGGCCCACATCAGTGGGGGTGGCATGCTTGTGATTGCCTTAATTTTGGCAGATTTGGGCTTTATCTCTTGTGCAGAGATGGTGTGCCCAAGGAACAAGAGCTCTGACCTGAGAAATTTGCATTTGTAAGGCTTGGTCTTCAGCTGGGTTTTCCAAAGGGTGTCAAGGACAGCACGGAGGTGTGTGGTTTGATCTTGACTGAAGAAAATAATGTCGTCAAGGTACACAACACATTTCCCAATCAAATCATCAAATGCTTTGTTTATCATTATGGCAAAGGTGGAGGGAGAGTTGGTCATTCCAAAGTTCATGACACAGCACTCAAAAACCTGTAGCGTGTGCAGAAGGCAGTTTTTTCCACATCCCCTGGCGCAATGCAGACCTGGTTGTACCCCACAGTAAGATCAATCTTACTGAAGACCTTTGCACCCAAAAGCGTGACAAACAGGCTGTCAATCAACGGCAGAGGGTATTTGTTCTTGACAGTCACCTTGTTCAAGGCGCAGTAGTTGGTCACCAACCAAAGGTATCCGTCCTTCTTGGCTACAAAGAAGACTGCAGCCCCATAAGGCAAGAGAGAGAGGCAGATGAAGCCCTTGTCAAGTGTGTCCACAAGGTGTTGACAGAGAGTATTGTCTTCCTTGGGCATCAGAAAATAAAGGGAACCTGCCTTGGGAAGTGACCCTTGTAGTTGCACAGCATGCTGTATTTCTTGAGGAGGGGGCAGTTGGTCCAGTGTTTCACTGAAGACGTCCTTATACTCCTCGAGGAGTGCGGCAAGTGCAGGTGGAAGTGGAGTGGTCAAGGGGAAGCCGCAAGTGGGTTGGCGCAGATAACTTCAACTGAGCATTGGTTAAAGTCAAGTTCCCCCCTTGAAGTCATATGTACCCGTCTCTGTGATTCTGACAAACACGGTATCATGGAGTAAATTGCTCATTTTGATAGGATAGATCTGAAAACCCACCCCATTTCTGTTAAGGGTGATTACAGACATATCCCAGTCAAAATAGGGACAGTTGTGCTGAAGCTAGTCAAGACCAGCAATGACGTTGTGGCTGAGCCCTGCCATGATTGGCCCAGAGAGCTTGACCTGGATGTTCCCCATCCTCACAGAGAAGGATACTGTCTCATGGGTAATCATCACTCTGCAGGAGTCAGCTACTTGTACTGCCTTTAATTGGCTAGGCACTTGATCTAATTGTTGAGAATAAGCAAACTCCTGGTCAACCATGGTGTGATTGACCTCAGTGTCTACCAAATTTTGTGGGGTTTCCCACAGAAGCAGAAGGAATAGGCCAAGCATGTTAATTTATTTGAAGAATGGCTTTCTTGGAGAATGGGGATGTCACTATGAACCTGGAATACATCAGGAGTTTTAACATCATTGTTGGGAATTTTGACCAAGCAATGATGCTAATTACAGTAGTTTTAGAAGCTATGGCAACAAGAAAAAATACTTCAAATTTAAACAAAAATAACTCAGATGTAAACAAAATTAAAACCAATAAATCTATATTAATTTACAATAGATTTATTAATTTTTGATTTTGTTTACATCTGAGTTTTTTTCATTTAAATCCAAAGTATTTTTGCTTGTTGCCATAGCTTTTAAAACTACTGTATGATGGAGCTTGCGGATATGGATTGAAGCTATCAAATTACATAAATTGGTAGTATAAACCATATGTATATTGGATTAGCAGTAGTCTGCTGACCTGAGCCTTAAACTAGCCAATGATAAGCGCTGCTGCAGCAATTAAATAATACATGATTTGCCGCTGCGGCACTTTAAAAATACACAAGCACCGTCTAGTAATTGGATTAGGCACCAAAGCGCTAAACTACTTTTATTTCAAGCGCCACCACACCAACTAAAAAGTATTGCAAGCACCACCTGGAAAATATTGAAGGCGCCAAAGCGCCACCTTACTTTTACATTGAGCGCCGAGGCGCTGAGTTTGCTTCCCCACAATCTTGGATTTCCTAATTTGACTGTATTTCTAAGCAGTCAATGTGGGGACACAAATTAAGCAGGATGAATGGCCCTAAAATATACCAAAACCCCACGCCAGCAAGGATTATCTGTGCTGGGTGAAGCAATTAAATCTCATTGGTTGGTGTGTTTGAAAAAGCCAAACCTAGATCACTAATTACCCAAAATAAGAGTGTGTTGGAATGTCCTAGAAGATATTGCCAACAGCTCAGGAAGACGCCCCCCAAGAGGGTATAAATACTTTTTCTCTAATAATAATAAAATGCTTTTTGACTTATTAGAAGTGCTATTGCGTGATCAGAAGCCAAGCCTCCAAAGTAATTATTGATTCCTCTTCCTATACATTCTTCTGCCACAATAATAAACATATACTCACATATGACAGTATTCAAGCCAAGTACCCTGCACCCTATTACAGAAATGAGTTGCCCCCATACTCCCAGCGTGACAAATGATGCTCACTACAGGGGGCCCATGTACTTGTCTGTGGAAGAAGACAGCACATCCCCTTCTCTACTCACTGGGTTCCATGAGCGCTATAACGGCGCCCCCATGGAAACTAGTGACATCAAAAGGGATTGCTGGTTCTGTCAGGAAGAAGAAATCATTGATGTGAACGAGCTATCAATCATTCCAGATAGCAAGTGCGCTGAACTACCAATTGCTTCACTTGATTGATCTATAGAAGTAGAGCGGGCTACTATCATTGATGTGGTCTCAAATTTAATTACTGGTTACTAACTGGCTCATGAACCTTCCAGCGTGGAATTCTTGCTTTTCCACTGCCACCCTGACTCCCAAAGACTGTTGGTGTCCTTCTGGAGCTTCCTTAACTCAGAAGCGGGAAGTCTAGATCCACTTCCTAATGTCAAACAGGTCAGCAATTGCATCCAGAACTTTGTTCACCCTGCAATTCACTACCTGCTAGGTGTCCAGGCCCACCACCATATGGAAGTACAAGATTTAGTGGCCTACTCCAACCATCAACGGGAATACCAGGCAGCCTTGGTCCACTGTCTGGACCTCAGCTTTGCTGAAGTTCAGAACTACACCCACCAGAATTGAACCCAACATGTGCGGACCTTGCAGCGCCTCAATGCTCTCTTAGAGCAGCTAAATACTCAGCTGCCCAACATTAAGGCGAGATACTGGAATTGAGAGGAGCTTTGCAAACCTGGTGTTGAGATGTAACTTGCCATATTCTGGCAGTGGAACATATATGTGGAGGATGCCGCCTGTTGAGAAGCAGCCCACCTGGAGGAAACAGGCCACTGCATGTCTGAACTGGCAGATACACGCTCCAAGATGGAGGCACTAAACAAGGAATTCAATGACTTCTCACAGACCAACCAGTCAGAACTCAATAGACTTAAAGACCTTGCCCACACTGCAGAGGCCGAGATTGTTGAATTAAAGGACAACTTTGTGAAAAATGACAACCTCCTACAAATGACATTGGAAGAAAAATTGGCCACGTTCTGCAAGGAGACTGAGGAGGCACTACTCCTGGCCAGCTAGACCCCTGCAGCCCAAAGCACAACTATGGTTGTCCCTGAGATGGATGAGATTCAATGCCAACTTGACAGCCTGTCCATTAATATATATATAAGTGATTCTGTCTGTCTGTAATGTTGCCTCAAGTGGGCTCAAGCCTTAAGGGATTTGACTTAATTGATTTTTACTTAAATTTGATTTTAAAAGTTGATTGTTAAGCCACAAGCTCAATTTGGCTCATCCTTACATTCAATCCCTTACATGCATCTTTGAGAGTACACAGATTGAATTCAGTGGAGTGTGGTCTAAATCATGTTGAACTGAAATATAAGCCAATTGAACTTTAATAAAGTTGTATTTAATTACTTGAATTTTAAATTAGTGGCTAACACCATTCAACCATATCAAAGTGGCTTATCTGTATAGATTACCCGACTCTAGAATGGGTGGATTAAAACTGGAAGAGAAGCAGCACATGTTTTAGATTGTTTTATATGATTGGATGATTATGCTCTATTCTGAGGATTGAATTGACAACAAAAAGAGAGCTTGGTCAATTTAAAGCAATACAGTTTAAATTATAATATAAATATTAGTTTAAAGAAGGAGATGGTTGGCTTAGACATTTCAAAATTCTTATTCTTCAAGTGAGATAGTAGAGCATTCCAATTTGATGTCACCTGATTCAAGTAGCTCCATATTGTTTCAGAGTAGACCTTGCTTGACATAGCTTCATCCCAAAAGAACATCAGTGGAGTAAACTAACTATGATAAAATTATGATTCAATATAATGATTTTCATGAAATTCAGAGGACATAGATCAATTTTTCAGATGATTCCAATCAAAATGGTACCAAATATGATCATATATATCCACCTGAGTTGTAGGAGAAATTATTTACATATTATTGCTTGGAAGAACTTACCTTCTTTTAAGTCCAACAAAAACCTGACAACAAATACAAAAAGCCTATAAAATAGTTTGGTTTAATGTATAATGCTGCCACTTGAAGGGGTTGTTGGACACTTTGAAGTGTCTCACAGCATCCCAGCCTGCAGCAGTGTCAATATAAGTGAAGAATATAGAAGGCAGATGTAAACTAATCCAGTTCAATATTAAGGTAAGACATTTAAATTTCTACTTTAAAACTTACTGATATCCATTGGAGCTTAGAATGCTTTCATTGATTATGATTGGTCAATCCCGTTCATTTCTCCGCCAAGAAGATAAGATTAGCATTGACTAAGCAAGGTAAGCTTTAGTCAGATATAATACTAACCTTTTCATTTCTAAATAATATAGATCATTTAGAACTCAAAAGGTAAGCTTCAAAACATGCAATATTCTAACTTTTTGAAGCGTAATTGATCAAAGATATTTAAGGTAAGCATACTTTTAAAAGTTTCAATGCTAATTTAAATCTAAAAAGGTAACTAGAAGTTAAAAGAAACTAATTCATTTAGAGATTCAAATTGAAGCTAATTTCAGGTAACCATTTCCTAATTAACTACTAACTTCTTTTCCTTTTAGATAGACTTAGTCTACAGCAGATCAAGGTTAGTTAAGCTTTTTTACTAAATTAAATAACCTAGATTAAAAAACCAGATTTTTGCCCTGAAGTAGATCTTGGGTTGGTAAGTATTGTTTTTGTTGCAACTGAGGTTCAAACCTCGCCTGCTAATGTATCTTACAATACACAGGGGGCTCTTAATGAGTCGCCCCTTGACGTATCTAACATTATGAATGGATCTGCTGGCAAGGTCAAATGGCGGGCACTTCATCCTAATTAGGGGCGTTGCCAATTTGACCCGCTGATCCCCACACAAGTTATTCCTCGGCTCCAAACCCTACATGGAACTCCCCACTATGCCACCCCCTTGTGGCCTTGTGGCTTCCCCATTTAGTATATTAACTACAATATCCTACAATAAACAATACCTTATTCTTATTATTCTGTCCTTTCCTATTGGGCTGTTGTCTTCCCCAATTCCAAGTACTGGACCCTCATTGGTTCAGTTGCAACATTTTGATTAACTAATATTTTTCAGCCAAGCTTCATTTAAGGTAACCATTTCACTCAAACTACTAACCTTCCTCTCTTTTAGGTTGACTTAGTTTACAGCAGATCTTGGGGTGGGTAAGTTATTTTCACCAAATTTACTAACCTGGATTAAGAAAACCCATATTTTTGCCCTGAAGCAGATCTTGGTTTGGTAAGTGAATTTGCTAATTAATAGAATTTTTTTTAAAAATGCTCAGTTTTAACTGCAGCAAATCTTGGGCTGGGTAAGTTTTTTACTAACTTACTAACCTTTTTATAAAAACGCACAAAATTTCCCCCTGCAGCCAATCATGGATTAGGTAAGTCATCTTTTCCAAACTACTAACCTTAATTTCAAGCTCCAGATTTCTTCCTACAGCAGATCCTGGGGTGGGAATTTTTTTAGATTAAACAGATATTTTACTAAAAAACTGTTTGTCTAAATTGTTTTTTTTGATCCAACTAGCTCTTTTTTTACCCAAATTCAACTTTTTACTATTAAGGTCTCATTTGACTTTATTTGTTTTAAACTTTCATTAGCTATATCTTTGTATTTAAGTTTTTATTTTATTTTTATATCATTAATAAATAATAAAATGCATATTTCAAAGTTACTTAGTTTTAAGTTCTCTACCAAGAAAATATAATTTGCTTAAAAAACTTCTAATTAATCTTCATATTTTAGGGGTTATAGTCATGTTTTATCTTATTATAAAAAAATCAAAAGTGTCCTGACTCTACTTAAAATTTTTTTCACCCAAATAGAATATTTATAATAATTTCTATTTCACTCCCATATGCAAAACTTTAGCACCACATAAACTACTTTAAATATAATATATAGTAGCTACTATAGATCTTTTAACTTTCATCTGCTCATAAAATTAGAGGGTTCTTTTTTAAAAACGACCACCATAATTAATTAAGTTTCTGAGATAACAAAAATATATTAGAAATTCATAAATAATCAATTTTTAGACCATACTACAATGTCTTCATTTTATGATGTTTTCTAAAATCAAAAACAATAACTTACCAGAGGGTACTGAACACACAAAAATAAAATGCAATCAAATCAAATGCTATGAAGATGAAATAACAACACATTTGATTACTAAAAAGATCTACAAAATTAAACATTATCTTATCAAAAATAGGAAATAATGATATCAAAAATCAGAGTACCACATAGAATTACATATATGTAAAAAGAAATTGATACCAGTATGTTAATAAATAAAATATGCAGTCACCAACAACTAAAGACTGTATCTTAGTAAAAAGGTGTACTACAAAAAGAATATAATAGGCCTATAAACTACAAAATAATGGTTCAGGAAAAAAAGAGCTTTTTTTACCATGTACTTGATCTTTATTAATATGGGTATTTTAATGTTCATTGGAGTTCAAAATATATACTGAAAATAAAGAATTTAAAAGGGCTGCAGTTTCACAATGTAAATAAAAATTCAGTACTTTTTCTCAGCTGTTGAGATAGACACCAAAACCAAGTGCTAAGCACACAGAAATTTATGCACAAAACAAATCTTAAGTGGGCTAATTTTATTTTTAACATGTATAAATTGTTGATTTTTTATGCAAGAAAATTTAGTGTTCTATGCTTGGGTTTGTCTGTGTATCTCAACAGCTCTTAAAAGTACTTTGATTAATCTCCAGTCTCTTAAATGTCAAAATATAATGCATAATAAAAGGTACAAACCTCTAATAAAGCCTTGATAATAGTATAAAAGAGTATTTACAAAGCATACACCCATACTTCTCTAATGAAAAGTAGCAATTATAATAAAGCTATCAATTTTATATTAAAAAATACTTTAGTTATTATTAAATCATCTTTTAACAACAAGA
Source organism: Entomophthora muscae (assembly GCA_014839935.2). Classification (NCBI taxonomy): domain Eukaryota; kingdom Fungi; phylum Entomophthoromycota; class Entomophthoromycetes; order Entomophthorales; family Entomophthoraceae; genus Entomophthora; species Entomophthora muscae. The sequence goes on along the minus strand of QTSX02003060.1, from coordinate 27,904 downwards.
ATAGTAAATAAATTTAAAAAAGACATACTGAACTACCAAAAAGGTATTTCTGCTAGGGAAAAAGAAAAAGATAACAGTGTGAAGCTGTGAATAATAGAGCTGAGTTAGCATAGCTTTTTTCTTTTGGTAGCCTGCTCACCGCTCAACTATATACTCATTAGGTTTCTGATATTTTTCATTAACAAATCTATATAATTTTACCAACAAACCACAAGAGGCTGCATCTTTAAACATGTTTTTACTAGGTATGAGACCAGAATGCATTACAGCAGGCTGACATCACCCCTGGGGTTCACTCAAAAGATTTATGATAAAGATCATTAAAAAGCCAAAAAATTTAAAATTTAAAATCCAAAAAATATAACTTCACACCTCTCTTTGATAATAGTTTTTGCCAGCTACAACTGGAAACACAAACCAGCAGGCTGCCGTAAAAGAGTGAAGCTGAGCGTAGCACAACTTTGCTCTTTTGAAAGCCTACCTGAAACATCTTTCCTTTTACCAGATATAGTATAAGATAAAGGTTTAAAAGTTAGCTAATCTAAAAAACAAAAAAATTTAGCTAGGATACCTGGATGTGTACCCAGGTGGGATGCTGTAAAAGGGCAAAGCAGGCGTAGCTCAGCTTTGTTCTTTTGGCATCCTGCCTGCCACACCACGCTTGTAGCTCTAACTGCTCTAGATGCTGAGATATATAGTTAAATGCTGGAATTGGATTTGCGTCATAATCAAAGGCTCAGACTCAATTTGATATTATCTAAATTTACTTTTAATACATACTAAAAAACTAAAATTGATGTATCTCAGTGAATACTAAGCCAATTTTGATGTCCAATAGCTTATTTAAAAGCTGCAGATCAGCTCTACGTTTTGAAGGGTTAAAAAATCAAATACTAAATTTTAAAATAATTAGTTTATCTGTACTAATCTTAATAGTGATACTACACTTATTTAGATTTAGTTTTTATTTATACTTGAAATATACAATTTTAGTTTTAAATTTAAATAAATATAATTGAAACTACATTTTAATAAAGCAATTAAATAAATTTTAATTAATCATGTGATAAATACTCCAAGCCTAAAAACACAATAAAATATATTTAATTGATTTATTAAATTTAACTTTAATTCTGTCCTTGGACGGGGCAACCACCTAGTCTCAAATAATGACGCCTTCCAAGAGATTAACAAAGTGAACAAGAGACACAAACAACAACAGGAAGCCCTCCAAACCAAGATTTATGACCTACACAACACTGTGCAGGAAGTCAATGAGAATGCTACCACACAGGAGTTCACTTTAGGAGGATATAGAGAAGGGATGGTGCATTGTGGTACTCTTATTGATTGTCTCTGCGGAGCCATGAGAGAATTGGAAGCCCAACTGGCTGAAGTCAGATCAGAGGTCCAGGAAGGAAGATGCTATTATAGTCAGGCGCAATTCTATGCCTTGTGTGTGCCTCATGATGGATCTGGGGAGAGCACCACTCTATGTCAACCAACTAGCTCTGCCTACAAAGATGATGCCATCTCATCCTTCTGGGGAAGACAAAGCTTGCCACCTGTGTTTGTGGTCTCTACTACCCCAGAAGAAACTCCTTGCCCTAACCGCTCAGAGTCTTCTGCAGGAGCATCACAGCAGAACTTCTTTGTGCGTACCCAACAGGACACCCCTCCTCCTCCAAGACGCCAGAACACAGATGAAAATGCGCCCAGGTTCAAACCCATGAACCTCCCCAAGTTTAACCCAAAGGGGAACATCCATACATTCATCAGAATCTTTGAAATGTTGATGTATGGAGCTAACAATCAAGGCAAAGCAACCAAACTTCTGAACCATCTTGACGCCGCTAGCACTGACCTCATCATCCCTCACATGCCGCAGAATGACTGGTCCTACGCCACGGCTAAACAAACTTTGTTGTATGAATTTGGAAGTATAGCCAGGGTTACAGAACAAAAGAATGAGTTCCTGATGATCCAATTCCAAAAGGACAAATCCATAGCTGAATTTGAAGATCAATTCTACTTGAAGGCACAGGTTCTTACTGGCTCTGGATTGCTTACAGTGCATGATGCACACATAGCCCTGCACTCTGCTGTCAAACCTTACAAGGTGTTGTATTGTACTTTGATGCTGGCGTTCCAAGACAACTGTTCTATTTATGGCATGGTGCAATACCTCTGTCAGTAAGGGAATACCTTTGGCCCCCCAATGCCTCAGTTAAGCCTAGACCCTTACCCACTCCTCCTGCCCGTACAGAAGGAAGTGGACACTTTGCTCCTAAGGCCAACATGTACAAGGTTACTTGCCATTGCTGTAATTGCAAGGGGCACTACACCAACTCATGCACTTCTAAAACAGGCGTTCACGTTCTGCCACCTCAAGACATTACTATCCAGGGAAAAGACCAAGTGGAGTAGAGACGGGACTATCTCATCCACTATGAACAACCCCACCAATGTCCCCACTGTTCCGCCTGACCGCCTACCACAAGCTCCAGAAGGGCCGGTAGCACCACCCTACAGTGCTGATCACTCCCCAGATAAGGCAGAGTTATTTGTCCTGGACGTCAGCTACTCAGGTAATTCCCCACACCGCGTCATTGTTGAGGACGTTCATGTAGTGCAAACACGCAGTCAAGCAAAGGCCAAAGGCAAAGCCCAAGTGGTTGTTTCTATGCCCTATGCCTGCCAGTTGCTAGACAAAGCCCCCAATGAAGGTCCTGACCCTTCCACTGACACCTCACATTTGAAAGGGGTAAACATTGCCATACCTATGGACACCATGAAAGCTCACCACCCCAAGCTGTGTGGTAGAATCCTCAAGTTTCTGTCCATGGCGGATGATCTTGACATACACTTAGTAAACAAAATAAGTTCCTCCTACTCTGAATGTACTTATGCAGATATATTTGTGAACAAAATCAAAGTACAAGCCATCATTGACATGGGGCCCCCTATTAATATTGTCTCCACACGTCTGGTAAAACGCCTGGGACTAGCTCCAGACATTGACTATTGGAAGCAATATGGTACTGCTGGGTTGACAGTCACCACTGCACAAGGGGCATACAGCGCCTTACCTTTGCGTTTTGGCTCTCTTGAAGTATTGGCTCCTGACATTGTCTTGCCAAATGACAACTATGATATCCTGGTTGGCACCTTGTTCATGAGGCAATACAGGGTCAGGACTGATCTGGCCGCTGACACCTTTGAAATATTAGGCCAGATCATCCCACTGTATTACTGCCGCAACAAGGATGCCAGCACCCGCAAGATCATGCCTAGTGTCAATCTGGCATACAAGAACTGAGTGGACCCATCCAGTACCAGAAGCTAAGCCGTAAGGTCAGACATCTACCTAACCAACTGGAGGAATACAAAGGGCTGCCACTTTTTGCAGACCTGCCTATTGAGATCCTGGCTGGCCACCAAGTACTGATTGAGACTGGCTTGGATATTAATGCCCCTCAAGGACTGTACAGTGAGCTGCAATCACCCCACAACTGTTCCTGCCTGGGACCCCTAGTGGCCCCAGGCCTCATCCTACCAGGGCATGGTGTTGTTAAAGTGCTCTTGGAAAATCTCACCCAAAGCCCAATTAGAGTCCAAAGACACCAGGTAGTAGCCTACCTATACCTTATACTGATGGAAGAGGTTACTGGGATAAACAGCTTTGGTACCCTGGAGGAGTTTGGGTTAGGCTTCTCTGACAGTCAGCCACCCCTAGTTGGTGCCGTAATACCCAGGGAAAAGTTGGCTGGATTATCCACGAAACAACAGGACACAGCCATGGCCCTCTTTGAGAAATATAAATCCATATTTGCAGAGGACAACTTTGACCTGGGATGCGCCAAGAACACTCTCCATTATATCAACACAGGGGATGAACAGCCCATCTGACTCCACCCTATCAGACAATCACGTGCAGCTGACGCCACTGTGGGTGAAGAGATCAAGAAGCTGGTACAGTTGGGATTGTTGATGCCATTCAAGAGCCCTTGGTCATCTCCAGTGCTGATAGTGAAAAAGAAGAACAGGACCAACCATGTTGTGATTGACTACCAGAAATTGAGCAACATCACAAAGAAGGATTCATACCCGCTTCCGCGCATTGACAACACTCTTGATTGCCTGGGTGGCGCAAGAATTCTTCTCTGCTATGAACCTAATCTCAGGCTACTGACAGATCAAAATCCCACCTGAAGAACAGGAGAAGTGCACAATCATTACCAGCCAAGGGCTGTATCAACCTACCCACATGCCTCAAGGACTGTGCAATTCACTAGCCACGTTTTAACAGGCTATGGAAAATATGCTTCACAACCTTAAGTTGAGTTGTGTACTGGTTTACCTGTATGAAATCAATGTGTTTTCTTGCACATTTACTGAACACTTGGAGCACTTAAAAGAAGTCTTTTGTTGCCTTGCAGCAGCCAACCTGAAGATTAAGCCTTGGAAATGTGACTTTTCAAGGATCAGCTTGAGTATCTTGGATTTGTAGTGAATGCACATGGACTTTGCCTTCAGCCTGCCAAGATTGAGGCTATCAAAAAGATGAAGGTCCCTGCCAACAAGCACAATGTGCAAGTATTCCTTGGTATGATTGGATACTACTGCTGCTTTTTAAAGGACTTCTCCAGGAAGGGGGAGGCCCTCTTCCATCTCTTGAAGAGCAACATTCAATTTGAATGGACACTGGCATGCCAGAAGGCGTTTGACATACTCCGCCTTAGCCTCATGGATCAACCCATCCTTTGATACCCCAACTTCAGTCAAGAATTTGTTGTACACACAGATGCTTCCTTGACTGCTATTGGCGGTGTACTATCACAAATTAATGCAGAAGGAAAGGAACACCCTGTTGCCTATTGTAGCTGTACTCTCAATATCCATGGGCGCAATTACACAGTAATAGAACGTAAATGTTTGGCAGTGATATATGCATACAAACAATTTTGAGTAACCTTACATGGGGTACACTTCAAAGTAATCACAGACCATGCATCACTACATTGGCTACATAACCTAAAGGAACCAGAAGGACGCTGGGCACAATGGGCACTTAAACTTCAGGCATACAATTTTGAGATCTCCCATCAAGCAGGGGCTAAACATCAGAACACAGATGGTCTATCATAACTTCTCACAGTAGCCCACCTAGAGGACATCTCAGATCTTTTATATGACAAAATGCTGAACAGTCAATTCAAAGACAAGCAACCAGAGGTTCAGAAGATCCTACAACACCTTCTAGAGGACACCAAGATCAAGAATGGTAGAATCTTTAAGAAGACAACTGAAGAGATAAAAGTGATGCCCAACTCAGAACAAACTGACCTAATTGTATGTGCCCACAAGGTGGTAGGTCATGGGACTTTCTGCAAGACACTGGACCAACTTAAAACAGCATATTTTTGGGAAGCAATGGCGTTTGACGTACATGAGACGCTCAGCTGCTGTAAGGAATGTCAAGGAGAGAGACCATTCAAGAAGATGACAACCTATCAACTGGCGCGCCCTAACTTTGCCTGGCACACCATATCTATTGACATAGTTGGACCATTACCTGTTAGCAACTACTGTACAAAATACATCATAGTTGCCATTGACCACTTGACAAAGTGGGTAGAGACTAAGGCAGTAAGGGACCTGGGGGCAGGCACCACTGCTAAGTTTGTCTTAGAGAACATTATTCTAAGGCATGGCTGTCCACAAGTCATACTCACTGACAATGGAAAAAAAATTCTTGTCCCATGTATTAACCAAAGTGAATGAGCTCATGGGTATCAGAGGTGTATTCTCCACGCCATACCACCCTGAGTCAAATGGGATGGTTGAGAGAGCAAAAAGTACCCTTATAAGTATTCTACAGAAGCTGGAAGTTGCTAGAGAAGCAGAGTGAAACACATTCTTGCCTGCAGCCACGTTTGCTTATAATATTGCTGTACACTCAGCAACAGGGAAGTCACCATTCCAACTACTTTATGGAAGGCACCCTGTGCTACCTCCTATCTTGTACTCATGCATAGGAGAACAAGGGCTCCAATCTCCGCACATGTACAGTAGTTCTAAAAGCTATGGTAACAAGCAAAATGAACTCAGATTTAAACGAAATCATTTCAAATTTAAACAAAATCCAACTAGCAGGTTGAAATATACACTCTGTTAACAGGGATTTTTGGCGTTAATAGGCAAAATGGGTCAACACAGCAAAGAAGGACTCACATGCAAAACAAAACCATTCAAAATGCAATCCAAAATACATGGATTCACAAAAAAATGGTGTGAGTTGGCTTTTGGTGTACATATGTTTACTATGTGAATCAGTGACAAAATACACCCACACATGGTGTGTCAAAACTCAATTCAAAAACAAAACACAATAGGAACTCAAAAAACAAACAAAATCACTCACACAGTTTGTACAATGGATTGTAATCAAGAATGATACCAAGGCATCTAAAATAAGACACAAGATCTGAAACATAAATTTAAAAATATTGTGTTGGGTGCTTAATTTGGCAAAAATATGAGAAAATGGGTGGAAATTATTTTGGGTATTCAAAAATGGGCGTTGTAAACCAGAAATAACTAATTAAGAAATAAAAAATCTATAATTGGGATATTAGGTGGGAAAACATTAATTAAATATCCATATTCAGATAAAAGAAAAAATTAAAATTAGGGAGTAACTTAATTAAAATTTATTTAGTATTTTATTAAATTTTAAAATGTAAGGAACACAACACCAGAGTACCAATGTACCCGTTGTGCGCCGCAGTTGCGGTTGCCCCCGCGGGTCAAAGAATAGACTCAGTACAACACAAGTGCCTACTCAGGAGGGAGGCAGAAGAGGAGAGTTCCATAGTGACGCTGCACTGACACAGCCGGTTCAAGGAGCACAAGCTGCTAGGGTGCAGAGCATAAACCCTCAGGTCCCAAAGCTGACCTGGAAGCCAACCAAGGTCACCACTACCAAAATGGTTAGAAACAAGGAGGTAGAACTTACTTTGTATGTGTTTGACGCTGTGTACTGGCAAGAGTTGGTCCCGTCAGCCATGCTAGAGAAGGTGAAGCCTGTACTTGATACTAGCTATGAGCCATACATAAGCAATGGCAATCAGGAGAACAACAAGGAGCCCGAGTTCTTTCAAACTGATGAGGGACAACTGGTGCGCAAGAAAGTTGCAGCCTTCTACAACAAGGTGCCTATGCCCTGTGCCTTGCCCAATGCCAATGAGTCAATCCCCACCGCTAAAAAGCCCGCTCAGAAGCGCATCCCCGACATCAAACACATCATCCTGCTCAATCTAATGCGTGAATCAGGCAATTACAAGGCAGCCGCAGCCATTGTTGGGGTGGATCCCAAGTACGCCTCAAAGACCTTCAACAAGTTCCTCAACACAGGTTGAGTCCTTGCCGCAGAGAAATCCTTGCGCGTGTCAACCATGCTCACAAAGGAGCACAAATGGGCAATCCACCAGTGGATCACCCAGGACTGCCATCTTGAACTGGCAAATATACAGGCCATGGTCAAGTCTGCTTTTGGGGTTGAGGCTTCAATTTCCTTTTACTACCATCTGGTCAAGGGAATGCAATTTTCCTGGAAAAAACTTGGGGTATCCCCATACAATTGGAACAGCCCAGCCAATATTGAGACCCGGAGAAAATACGCAGAGGCGTATACTGCCCTAAAAGCCAAGGGGACAGTCAAATTTTACTACATCAACAAATCAGCATTTGCCTCGTCAATGCACAATGAGTATGGGTATGTTCCCAGAGGCTCCAATGACGGGATGGCTTGGCGTGCTGCAGTCTGCCCCACAGCCTATTTGATGGTGGCTCTCCTCGGTCTAAAGGGGGTTGAGCTCTACCAAATAATATTGGGATCTCACAATAGCCAGACCTTCCTATCATTCCTCCGATTGGTCCAGGAGCAACTGAGGCGCACAAGCCCGGGCTTCACCAACGTAATTGTGCTGGACAATGTTGGTCTCCACAAGGTGGCAGATATTTTTGAGGAATTACCAATGATTGACACCAGCGCTGCAGTGGGCCCCCAGCAATTGGCCACAGCAAATTTGTGTCTTCTCTTCCTCCCCGCTTTTTGCCCTTCCTAAATCCCATCAAGGAAGTCTTTGGGTGGCTCAAGCAAGTTGTCAAGCAAGGAACCCCAACTGGGACAGAGAACCTTTTTGATTTGCTGCAGGCAGGGATCCATACCCTCCCAGCTGAGACTGTGGCCAAATTCTATGGCCACGCTGATTTGTTTATCCCCGCGTGTCTTGTAAATCAGCCAATCAATTAAAGGCTTAGCTTATCCCACTTTTTTATATATCCTCTAATTTACTAATCAAGATTCATTAACTAACATTTTATATTTAGATGTTTCCAAGCCCACATTCACATTCAGCTGCACCATCAATGAAGGTTAGTAATTTATTTATTTATAATCATTTTGATTATTGCATCCAAGGGTATCCCAAACGCTTGATAATGGATTACGCAAACACATCAATATCATTTTTGGCAAATAAATATAAAAAGCAAACTAAAAAAATAAATGTAAATCATATAAGTTAGAAGTAGATTTTATTGACATATATTGTATGCTTTTATTAAAACCTTCCCTGGAATTTATTTTGTAAGTAATGTTTGCTAAAATATTATTTTATAAAATTATTAATTATAATAAAAATAATCTAAAGGGTAAATATATTTATTGGAATAGAGGATATATTAGGAGCACCTATAATGGGTTTGGCGGTATGTACCCACCCCACAATGGAGGTGGCGCACAACCTCCACCGCCACACTGTGGACAGTGGATACACCCTGGTTAAAATACTCCCGCCTGCTGGTGAAAGGCAGAATGGTTAGGTGGGAGTGAAGCAGCAGCTTCTCAGGCGGGGCCGCAAACCTGTAGATTCCAGCCAGGACCAGGGCATCCTGGATAACGTGGTCCACTGAGTCATATCTGGGGGGGGGACCTTCTTCCTGTCAAGTGCAAGCCGGGCCTCATCAATTCCAAGAAGGACCCTGTCTAGATCCTCTACGCTGGCACCCATTCCAAAGTAGAATAGGAACCCCAGGTAAACAACAAGGTGAAGCCTTTGCCCAGCAAAGGCTTCTGTAAACTTGCATAATTTATTGTATACTGCACTTATTTTTTTCTCATGTTTAGTTTTGCAGAAGGTAAGATCCATAGCTTCTGGGACCCCTGTCTTGTTGGCACTCCAGGCCAGCCCAAAGTCTGCCAGGAGGATTTTGGTCTTCTTCACAGCTGTTGCATCCGCAACAGCCAGTTTTTCTACCGTGCACCCAAAGTTCTCCAGCAAGTAGGACAGGGTGTGCTCCACCGTGAAGCAGAAGCAAGCAGCCGCATGAGCCCAGCCCATCTCTGGTATATTCTTGAATGGGAGCATCAACAGGACGTCCCAAACAAGCTCAATAGAGTTTACACAGTAAACTCCACTGAGGTTAACCGGGTCCAGGCAGACCAGTTGAGCATCCTTGTAGGCAGTAACTGCCCACTTGGATGCCCCCTCTTCATGCGTCAGCCCAGCCAATGCCTCCCTGGACATTGGGAATGCACTGTGAATCCTATCTTCAAGCTCCCACAAGACAGGGGGGACAGGAAAAGCTGCTTGGCCACGTGAGTGGCAAAATTTGAGTAGAAGGTGGGGGAACAAAAGGAACCAGGACCCGGAAGAGTTTGCCATCAACATCTTCTAAAAAAAGGTAAGTATTTATGAATTTTTATTAAATTTATTTTTTTAGGTTACCTTCTTGGGTTTCTTCTTTGCCGGCGGCTTTGGCAGGCTTTGGCATCCTTGGAGCAAGCAGTTGTGCAGGCATCTCAGTGTCCTCCTTGCGGGCCCTTTTGGCGGGTTTGAGATGTGCATACATCTCAGGGTCGTCCGTCCAGACAGACGGCGCAGAGAGGGCAAAGGACTTGAATTGCAAGCCTTCAACCACTGTCTTCTGAATGTTGAGTAGGCGCTCTATTGTCTTCTCAGGGGTGTCCAGTATTTTGGTCATGAGTGACTTGGCAGACAACTTTTTGATTTTGTCCCCTTAAAGGACGGCAGACTTCACTTTTTCCTTGACCTTGCAGTCAATTTCTTTGATTTTGGCAATTGCCAAGTCAAGGTCTTTTAGAAGTTTTTCCAATTTGCTCATTGATTTTTTACAAACCTTTTCATATGTTTTTATAGCTCTTGCCCCAATAAATTCTGTATTATTTTGATACAATTGCCTCTTTGTTTATTCCTTTTTGTTTTCCCATTTACTACATTATCCCATCTTTTTACCCATTTTGTATATGTTTTACATACATCTCAATATGTGTTGTTTGCTTTGTGAAGCATTGTTTCCTTGGTTACCATATTATTTTTGGTGCTTGACACAGCCCCTTGTGAAAATATTAACAACAACTTGGTGATTAACTGAATTTGAATTAGAAAATTATAGTGTTAATTGTATTTAGATAAAGTTGTTACTGATCCAAATTCAAAACCTTAATGATAAACTTTAAGCCAATCAGGAGCCAAGTGATAAAGTGATTGTTGTGACATAAAGGGTCATTCAATAATTCTTTGATGCATGTGCACTAATTCATATGATTGGCTGGTTGTTTTGCCATTGTATGCCATAGCGGCAATGGCGTACAATAGCAAAAGATCAAGCCAATCATATTAATTAGCGCACATTCATCAAAGAATTATTGAATGACCCTTTATGTCACAACAATCACTTTATCACTTGGCTCCTGATTGGCTTAAAGTTTATCATTAAGGTTTTGAATTTGGATCAGTAACAACTTTATCTAAATACAATTAACACTATAATTTTCTAATTCAAATTCAGTTGATCACCAAGTTGTTGTTAATATTTTCACAAGGGGCTGGGTTTGGGTACTAAAAATAACCATGTTCTGGATCTAGATACATAACATAGTAAATATATGATTTTATAGAAAAAAGCTGAACATAAAGAATAAACCCAACTATAAACAAAGAGAAACTGAACAATTAAAATTCAAAATAATGATAATATAAATAGAAATTTTCAGTGACAGGAGGTTTATTGAGGCGGGGAAGAGTGACAGGTTTGACATCAGGGATGCGCTTCTGAGCGGGCTTGGTGGGTCTGGGATTGGGTGGGGCTTGCAGGTGAGGGGTGTTGGTGGCAGGGGTGGAGGCGGGAGGATTGCACGTGATGGCCGCCATATACCGCTTGTTGTACTCCTCATTGGTCATTGGCTGGGTGGGCTGGTAAGTGGCAGTGGCCCGAGGTGGAAGGCGCTTATCCTTACGTGATTGGCTGCCCATGATCACATGGAAAGCCATTTGTGCAAACAAGTCAGCCACCATTTTGTTACCAAAGAGAGAATTGTGGTCAAGGACCCCAAGATAGAGGTTGTTGAAAGCCTGAGAGCAGCGTTCCCGCAGTGGAGCTACCCTCCATCTGGTGGCTCAAGAAACCCTGATGCTTTGAATTTGAGCCATCCCAGGAGTCAAGCAATCCACCAAGGATGTGGCCGTATGAGTACCCATTGACAAAATCAGGGTTTGTCCAATAATAGACAAAACCCTTGGCTGACACAGCCAGAAATGCACCAATGAACGTCCCCTTTTTGACCTTCTTCCTTCCGTTCTTGATGGCGGCTTTTCCCATCTCACCAAAATTGTCAAATGAAATTGATAAATTGTTGTAGGAGATGAAAATGACATCATCTGAAAGACTTGTCAGGCATCAGATCAGGGGTGCCTCAATCTCAAGATCATATGGGGAATCCTCAGCGCCATCCCATTGGTTGCTGGCAAAATTGGTAAGAACCCGTACAGAAGCCACCTTCTCGTACATCCAGAGCTGCACCATGAGCTCAGACACCCAAATGCCATGGTGAGCAAGTTGCTTCCAGACCTGGGTCAAGGGAAGCTTGGGGTCCCTCTGGAGGAGGTTGAGCATGATTAGGTATGCCTCAGTTATCTGGGACTCTTGGGCCTTCTTGGGCTTCTTGGCCGCCCCAATCCAATTCCCCCTGTTCATCATGCTGTTGAATTCCCGCATGACAGTAGCTCAGGTAAATTGCAATTGGTCAGCAATCTGGTTCCATGACAGACCCTGTAGATTCAGTGCCACAATTTCTTGGAGAATTTGGGCAGTGATAATTCTGCGTTTGGGACGCTGGGCGGGGGAGCTGAAGCCTGATTGGCTGAGGGAGGGGAAGGTTGGGCAATGGCGGGAAGTTGTTCCAAATTGAGGTTGCCATCCTGATTGGTTGGTTGGTGGGAAGCTTGTGCAGGGGTGGGTGTGGGAGCAGGGGCAGCACTAGACGCAAAGTGACTCTCAAACAAGTCAAAGCCATATGGATCGGGGGACAGTAACAGGTCAGCTTCCTTGTTACCCGCCTCAAAGGCTTGGGTGTAAACAGGTGCCTCCATGTCCTGAGTCTTGTCTCCATTGAAGCTGGCTTGGCTGCTAGTGCCGTTGAATATGTTGATGTTAAAAACCATATTGAAAAAAACCTAGGATAAAATCACTAAAAGTAGAAATTTTAAAATTTAATGATTTATTTTTATTGTAATCTTGAGTCCATATTTGAAAGGTTCTCAAAACCATTCCATACAAATCTGGAGCCATGAAAATGGATAAGATGCCTCTGTTCCTAAATTGGATAGCTGTTGATTGGCTGTTATACTGTTATTTTTCTATTTTAGGCTGCTCATACTGCACATCTTGTGTGAGTTCATTTTGTTTTGTGTTTGTGTAATCTTGCTTCTAGATTACTCAGATTTTTTTTTCATTTTGGTCCTTCTGTTGGTGTCTCATATGAATCCTGATTGGATTATAATGTACTCCAGAATAGCATCCATCCATTTCACTTGTTGCGTCAGTTCATTTTGTTTGTGGGTTGAACTACACCACTTGATATTTGATATAATTTTGTATAATGGGCAAGTGAAATTTTGTTTTTGGTTTGACATTTCATTTATTAACTGACAATATTTAAATTATTTGAATCCTGAATCTCGCGCGACTTGGATTTTGTTTAAATCTGAAATGATTTTGTTTAAATCTGAGTTCATTTTGCTTGTTGCCATAGCTTTTAAAACTACTGTACCAGGAACTTCTAGCTTGCACTCTCATACAGCTGCAGTTAGAGGCATATTCTTACTCACTGGTTAAGAAGATAAGAGACCAAGAAAGGGACAACAAGAAACAGTTTGACCTGCCCAAATTTGCCGTAGGAGACTGGGTGCTATTTCATAATACACATGGCAGCGGCTGCGCTCATAAGTTGGCAGCCATTGAACAGGACCCTTTGAGATTATTAACAAGACGTCTACAGACGCCTAAACTATTAAGGATATGAAGGATGGAGGCCTAGTTAACAGAGTACACACCAATTTTTTGAGAAAGTTTAACAGGAAAGACTAAAAAATGAATAAAGAAAAAAGAAAAGAAAATAATTAAAAAATATAGATATATATAAATAAAACAATATCATGTATAAAATAAACATAAATAATAAGGAAAAATAGATAATAATGTTGTAACTGTGCTGTTTTAGCAAAGTTACAAAAGAAAAATGATTTTAAAGGATAGATAATAATCTTTATTGTGAGATAGTGATTATATAGCTATTGTGAATCAATGGATAACAGGAACATGATTGGTGATCACACGGCTGGATGGAAGAGGGGGTGGCTTGATCCTGTTAATGATTCAAGCGCCAAATTGAGGTATCCACCGTGAGGGATTATTGTTTGTTCATGTTGATTAATTCGGCAATTCAAGTTGACTTTCTAGTCTGGCTTCAAGTGACCGGGTAATTGGATTGCGGGTCACATACCTGCTTGGTTGGAACCTTGCTGGCGGGTCAAGCCTGCAGTTTTGACACCCCCAGCTGAAAGTTGGCCTCCTCAGGAGGCAAGTTGTCAGGGAGGTTGTCAGGAGCCCAGGCGCCATACTGAACCAGTTGCTGTTTGGTGGCAGGCAGGGCAGTTTCACGTTGTTTCTGTCTTGCTTTGCAAGGCCGTAGGCGGTTGTGGTGTAAGGTTTTGTCTTGTTTACGCTTCCTGAGCCCTTGCACAAGGTAAGTGTTATTGTTGTTTACCTTTAGAATGATTGCTGGCCCCACTTTTTTGGGCTGTAGTTTTCTTTTGTCAGTATTCATGACCCAGACTTTGTCCCCTACTTCATGTATCTGGCGGATGGGAACAAAGGTCTTTTGTAAGCGTTCCTTTTCTTTGGCTGCTTGCTTGCTATTGGCCTCTATTACTTGAGGGTCAGAGCAAGGGGGAACTTGACTTGGAATTTCCAGTTTGGGTCCTGTCAATGCTTGAATGATATTAGGCTGTGTGCTGTATACCAGTTCAAATGGGCTTTTTCCGGTGGATCTGTTCACTTGGGTTTGGCACACAAGTAATGCAGTTGGTAGCTGCTTATACCAGTCTTCAGGTCTCCTGGCGGTGAGTTTGGCTAAGGCTTGCACAAGGCTACCATTAAGCCACTCTACACGTCCATTAGCCTGTGGATGGTATGGTGTTGTGACGGTGTTTTTGACCCCGTTTTTGGCAAGGTACACATTGGTGTTTAAGGAGGTCAATTCTTTGCCCCCATTGGTTATCAGGAGTTCTGGCTTTCCAAACCTGCTGATTATTTCCTTGCCAATGAATCTTTGGACGTCGTTACCAGTGTGTGTCTTCACCGCTTGGGCTACTGACCACCTTGTTGTGAAGTCAATGGCTGTGATGATGTATTTTTTGTTGTTGTGCTTTCCTGGCATGGGGCCCACAATGTCCAGAGCCCATACTTTGAACAGTAGTTGTGTTTGAATGGGGAGTACAGACTTAGGCAGAGTTTTGCTTTTGGCAAACTTTTTGCAGACCTTGCACTGTTAAAGCACTTCCTGGACATTGTGGTATAGGGTTGGCCACCAAGCTTTATGTTTCAGGAATTTGTATAGATTTTGACTCTTAGTATGTCTGAGATCTCTGTGGTAGCAAAGAATGGTATTGACTTGTTGATGCGTGGGAATGGTTGTGCCATCCAACATCTTTCTGTGAAGAGTCCCATATACGTTGGCAAAGAGGTGTTCATTATTGATAACCGTTTCTTTGGTGATATTGGTTGTGCCTGCAGAGAACCCTTTGTCTTTTGTACGGAGTACTAAGAGGGGCCAGTCTGGGTCAAGCCCATTCTCTCCCCTAGAAGTGCGGACATACAGACGGGACAGGGCGTCTGCCATGGCAAGTTTGGCCCCAGGTTTATACTGGATGATCATGTTAAACCTTTCCAGGACTTCCATCCACCGCATTTGGCAGTGTGACAGGTTTGCTTGTGTCTTGAAATAGATGAGCAACTTATGATTGGTTAGTGCTGTGAATTCTTCCTGCCGTTCCAGGTAACAGCGCCATTTGACTAGGCAGTGTACAATGGCCAACAGTTCTTTGTTGTGGATTGGGTATCAACACTTGCCATCTGTCAATTTGCGCAACTTGTAGGCTACAGGCAGGAAATCACCATCACTATTCTTAATTTGTAGTACTCCTCCAATGGATGCATCTGAAGCGTTGGTTTCCATCTGGTATTCTCCATCTTGTTTGGGATATTGCAATATGGGTGCTGTTGTGAGCTTTTCCTTGAGACGCCTAAAACAGAGGTCACATTGGGGAGTCCATACAAACTTGGACTTGGCGCCTGTTTGGCAGACAAGGGGGCGGTCAGGACGCCGCAGTTGGGTATGAAGCGTTGTACATAGGCCACCATTCCCAAGAAGGTGTGGAGTTCTGATTTGTCCTTGGGGGGTGGCATTTTGAAGATGGCTTGTATCTTCTGACTGTTGGGTTTGATGCTGTCTTTGGAGACTATGTGCCCCAAGAAGGGTAGTTGCTCTTGGAAGAACTGGCATTTGGAGGGCTTGACCAACAGTTTGTGTTGTGCCAGGATTGCAAAGACTTCCTCCAGGTTCTTGTGATACTGTTCCACCAAGGGGCTGTAGACAATAATATTGTCCAGGTACACTAGGGCGTGTTTGCCTATGTGTGGCGCAAACACTTAGTTCATAAAGGTTACAAAGGTGGATGGGGCATTGTTCATGCCAAAGTTGAGTACCACACATTTGTAGGAACCGTACTTAGTGCGGAAGGCTGTCTTGGGGATGTCTTCCTCCTTGATACAAATCTGATTGTAACCTGCAGTTAGGTCAATATTGGAGAAGACAGAGGCTCCTCCCAAGGTGTCAAAGAGATTGTCAATTAGTGGTAAGGGGTAACAATTCTTGATGGTGACTTTGTTCAAAGCGCGGTAGTCTGTGACCAGGCGTAAGGTACTGTCCTTCTTAGCCACAAAGAATACGGCAGCCCCAAAGGGAGACTGTGAGGGGCGGATAAGTCCTTTTTCCAGTGCTTCCTTGAGATAGGCGCGCAGGGTGTTGTCCTTGTTTGGGTTCAGCCTGTAAATGGGGTGTGCCTTGGGTACAGCTCCCTTGAGTTGGATAGAGTGTTGAATGTGTTTCTCAGGGGATAGCCCAGGTAACGCTTCCTTAAAGATTTCCGGGTGACGGGCCACAATGTTGCAATCTTGCGGCATGGAGGTGTCCTGGTGGTCCTTGAAGTGTATGATTTCATACTGGCAGGAGTCCCAGTCAATTGCTTTCAGGTTTTCCTTCTCATCCAAAGTCTCTGTGATGTGTACAAAGACGTGGTCTCGTAGGAGTTGGTCTACAGAGTCCAGGTAGATTTGGTGGTTGACACCTTCACGCTTGATGGTCAACACTGAGGTCGCCCAGTCCACGTGGGTTTTTTTTCCGTAACCAGTCTAGTCCCAGTACAATGTCAAACTTAGGGAAGTCAATGACAGGGCCTTGGATGGTGGAGTGGAGGTTCTCAAGCATGACAGAGAAGGGGGCAGTTTTCTTTGTCACAGCAATGTGGTGTTCATCAGCCAGGACCACGTTTTTAATCCGCAAAGGATTAATGGCCAGCTTGAACTTATCCACAAAGCTGCTGTTGACTAAAGTTCAATCTGCGCCCAAGTCCAGTAGTGCTGAGCCTGTATAAATGCAAAAGCGGAAAGGATAAGACATCAATTTATTGGGATGTCTGGCAATGGTGTATAGTACCAGGTCTTCCGAGGGCACTTGAATCATTGGGCATTGGTCCATGTCCTTGGATTGATATTCATTGTTGCGCAAGTCAGGAGTTGCATGGGGAGAACTTGGCTTACTTAGTGCTCTCCCCGGGCTTTTCCCTCATCTTGGTTGCCTTGGGTGGCGGTGACACAGAAATGGGTACAATTTGACTGGCCATTATTTCCATTTCCATTCCCATTTGAACCTGTGGGTTTGTGGTTGTTGTTGTTTCTGTTGCCTCCAGGAGGTGGTCAAGAGGAGCGCCCGCTTGGATGGGAGTCCTTGGGCCTTTCTTGTTTCCCAGTCTGTGCCTTTTGTAGAGCGTTGGATGTTTGTTCCGCTTTTTCTGCTTCACAGTACAGGCTTTGCAGGTTGGTTACCTGGTCCAGGTTCACGTGCCTCATAATGTGCAATTTTGAGGGTGTTGTAGTACATGAGGTGTGTTGCTGGGGTATCAAAGGCCATGTCAGATGGGGTGCGGAGACAGAGTTCCTCATAGGTGTTGGTGAGTTCCTTCACAGTGCCTGTCTGAGTCAGGTTCTTTACTTGACGTATGATCATGAGCGCCGTATCCTTGAGCACAAACCTTGCCAAGAAGTCCTGTTTGAAGGTGTCCCAGTTCTTGTCCGTGTATTCTTTGTGCCACTTATCACACCAGGTGCCAGTGTCATGGGTCAGGCGTATGGAAATCTCCGCAATCCAAAACTGCTGTGGGCACTACATCTGAGCTAACTTGCTTTGGGCTGACTGGATCCATGCGGCAGCATTGTTGTTGTTGGCCCCTGCAAAGGGTTCCATGGCGGCGCTGCAAAGTCTTTGTGCAACATAGGCGGGCATGGTGGTCTTGTCAGCTGGTTGTGGCACTAATGAGGGTGCCTGAAAGAACCCTAGGGCGGACAGGGCGTTTAAGGCAGGTAGCAGGATCACTGTGTTTTGGTAGAGAACAAAACCATCAGGTATCTTTGTACCAGGAGCATACAGCGTCCAGTTGGGTGGGAGGCCAGACATAATTCTGTCGAGGATTTGTTGGCCGCAGCGTGTGCAGGCAACAGGCAGAATTTTTCAAGATAAGGTAGGATGGAGAGCCTACCTGTGCTACATTGTTGTAACTGTGCTATTTTAGCAAAGTTACAAATGAAAAAAGATTTTAAAGGATAGATAATAATCTTTATTGTGAGATAGTGATTATATAGCTATTGTGAATCAATGGATAACAGGAACATGATTGGTGATCACACGGCTGGATGGAAGAGGGGGTGGCTTGATCCTGTTAATGATTCAAGCGCCAAATTGAGGTATCCACCGTGAGGGATCATTGTTTGTTCATGTTGATTGATTTGGCAATTCAAGTTGGCTTTCTAGTCTGGCTTCAAGTGACCAGGTAATTGGATTGCAGGTCACAAACCTGCTTGGTTGGAACCTTGCTGGCGGGTTGAGCCTGCAGTTTTGACAATAAAAAAGATTACAAGAATACCAAAAAGAAAAGATTGAAATCAGGTTGACTAAAACAAAAAATTAAATAAAAACAATCAAACTAAAGAAGATAAAAAATACTAAACAAACCAATACATTAGATAAAAAAGATAAAACTAAAATAAAAAATAGTAAAGAGGAAGAGAAAATTAAAACTCTAATACATAACACAAAAGGAAAGCACTGGCAATCATTGGAGGCAGTTTATTTGTCACAAGTACTGTGAGAGAGGTCCAAGCAACAAGGATGCTTGATGGGACGCTGGATACTTACCACTGGGCATTTGTGGGTAGGGAAAAGGTAGCAGTCATCATCAAGGCACTGAAGCACATGCACCAAGATCACCAACATCTGAGCCCAAGCTAACTGTGAGTTCCGCAACATAGAGGTCCAGTTGCAGAGTGGGAGGCGGAGCTGGCTCACGGGCACAAGGCAACCTCAATCACCACAAGCAGAAAACACAGCCCCAATTGACAGGCAGTCCATCAGGGCGTCCTCCATGTAGGAGTAGGCCAGCAGCAACAGAACTGAAGCTGATAAGTCAGACCACAATAGTGCTCCAGGCAAAAACCAGTGTACCCTGGCTGGCCAGGCTGGCAGATATAAGGGGTGTACCACATGAAGTGGCACGCAGCAGCAGCCAAGGGAAGATAGAGACTGGCGTCGCCATTGCTCACTGCTGAGAGGAACACCTTGAAGGTAGCCGAGAAGCGCCAACTGGTGTTGGCCTGGATAGGAAGGTCCAGGTTCTGATGAAATGCCGGGTCAGCGGCAAGCTCAAGGGACCAAATCTGAGCCACCTCATCTATAAACTTGTTACAGATGGCAATAGTATGGATGTGTTGGGCAGAGATCTGACCAGGTGCCAAGAAAGAAGACTGAAGGCCAAGGCGCACCTCAGCAGCCAAATGGGAGGCATCATACCGGCTGTGGTAGAGCTCATCAGCACAGATAGGAGACATGACATCCTCATCGGAATGCATGGCTTGCACAAAGCTGAACATAGTCTCCTTGTGGTGACAAACCCTGAACTTGCTCAACAGATTGGGGTAGTCCATGGGGACCTTGTCTGAGTTGTGCCAAGCGCAAATCATTGATGAGGGGGTGGCTGGAGGCTCACCAGAGGAAGGCAAGCACTGCATGAATGGGCACAAAGCACCAGAAGGACCACTGACAAGAGGCGTGCTGGGGACAGGAGGAGGCTTGTCAAACATGGAATTCTCCTGAAAGAGTTCACCAGCATCAGAACTGGGAGCAGAATTAGGAACAAGCCAGCCATGGTGGTGGCACAGTCTTGTTTGCAGAATTGTTCCTTGCTGGAGCAAAGACAGTTGAGAAAGACAATCCTCACAGAGCAAGGCATTTTACGGAAGGCATTACGCTCCGCCTCCCCCATGGTGGACATCATAGCGTTGTATGCTTGACACATGATTTGGCGGTTGTTGATATTGCTGGTTGAGTTCATCAAGGAAAGAAAGGAAGTAGTGATTGGATAAGTGGGGGGGATATGTTGGGAATTTTGACCAAGCAATGATGCTAATTATGACAGAGCTTACAGATATGAATTGCAGCTACCAAATTATATAAATTGGTAGTATAAATCATATGTATATTAGATTAGCAGTAGTCTGCTGACCTGAGCCTTAAAATAGCCAATGATAAGCGCTGCCGCGGCAATTAAATAATACATGATTTGCCGCTGCGGCACTTTAAAAATACACAAGCGCCTCCTAGTAATTGGATTAGGCACCAAATTGCCAAACTACTTTTACGTCAAGCGCCACTGCGCCAACTGAAATTTATTGCAAGCGCTGCAGCGCCACCTGGAAAATATTGCAGGCACCAAAGCGCCGCCTTACTTTTACATTGAGCGCCGAGGCGCTGGGTTTGATTCCCCAAAATCTTGGATTTCCTAATTTGACTGTATTTCTAAGCAGTCAATGCAAGGACACAGATTAAGCAGGATGAATGGCCCCAAAATATACCAAACCCCCACTACAGCAAGGATCACCTGTGCTAGGTGAAGCAATTAAATCTCATTGGTTGGCGTGTTTGAAACAGCCAAACCTAGATCACTAATTACCCAAAATAAGAGTGTGTTGGAATTTCCTAGAAGATATTGCCAACAGCTCAGGAAGACGCCCCCTAAGAGAGTAAAAATACTTTTCCCCTAATAATAATAAAATACTTTTTGACTTATTAAAAGTGCTTCTGTGTGATCAGAAGCCAAGTCTCCAAAGTAATTATTGATTCCTCTTCCTATATGTTCTTCTGCTACAATACTAATCATATCCTCATATATGACAGTATTCAAGCCAAGTACTCTGCGCCCTATTACAGAAAAGAGTTGACCCCATACTCCCAGCACAACAATCATTCACATTGTTGAAACAGCCGGCTCAACCCACCATCAAGGTTCCAATCAAGCAGGTTTGTGACCCGCAATCCAATCAACTGGCCACTTGAAGCCAGACTAGGAAGTCAACTCAAATTTCCAAATCCAACAAAATGAACAAATGATGATCCCTTATGGTGGATACCTTGTCTTGGCGCTTGACCCATTACCAGGATCAAGCCACCCCCTTCACAATCTAACCATGTGATTAACACAATCATGTTCCTGTTATCCTTGATTCACAATAACTATTAATCACTATCTCTCAATAAAGATTATTATCTATTTTGTAAATATTTTTCCCCTTGTAACTCTGCTAAAACAGAACAGTTACAACAACATTGTAATCACAGGGGCTCTTTGTGAGGAGGGATTGAGAGCAAAGGCAAACTGGGTTTGTAGAGCCTATTGTATCTACAACCCCAGGCTTTTCCTGGTTTGTCAGAAATTTTGCCATTGATGCTATTTTGATATGGCCTTTGAATAATGATAAATGAAAAGATTTGACTGGTTTTGCTTTTGAGTTTGGGAATTCTTTGCTTTCTGTAAATGGGTCTGTGCCAATATCCACCCATTATGGAATACCATACCTTCCCTTGTCTGATCCTGGTATGACCTCATCCCAACATGACCCCCTCTGCCACTCTGTCTACCTAATGAGTGATCACTGTCCCTTATCTACTATTTAAGTAAAATTATTTCTCCTAATAAAGACAAGTTTATCCACATTTGCGTTGTCTTTAATATTCTTCAAGCTTTTTCCTGTCATTTTTGCCAAAAGGATTTTAACATCTTGTATTCCAGGAAA
This sequence comes from Entomophthora muscae, assembly GCA_014839935.2. NCBI lineage: Eukaryota > Fungi > Entomophthoromycota > Entomophthoromycetes > Entomophthorales > Entomophthoraceae > Entomophthora > Entomophthora muscae. The sequence goes on along the minus strand of QTSX02003060.1, from coordinate 6,076 downwards.
TTAAGGTACATGTCCTTAATTTTGCCCTGGAGGCTGACCCAAGGCTAGCTTTGAACCTCAAATCTTTTATATTAAAGATTTCCCGCCGTGTCCTCCTGGATGTTGTCCTCAGGAACCAACCACAACATGGTTCCTCAATTTGAACTAATTGGAGCTCTCTCTTGCAGAGACGCTTAACCCCATTCTCTTGTTGGTGGGACTGGCGGCGGCCTACTAATTGTGGGCACTGCCAGGTGCGGGGCAAGACTGGGGTGAAGCGTCATTGGATCTACGGAAGCCCATTGAAGCCTGGTTATTGGCCTCCACAATGTCTTTGTAGCAGTTGTCAATGGAGGTACAGCGCCCCATGTGAACCTACTTACAGATATGGGGTTTGAGCCCATTGACTATTAGAGTAAGGTGCATGGCATTCTCATTGGTGAAGGCTTCTGGGGTGTCAATAAGGGCTTGTTGCCAAGCTGCAAGATATTCAGGGACAGACCTGGTCTGTTTAATGACCAGGAGGGGAGTTCCCACCACAATAGGTGAAAAGGTTTCACTGTAGCAGGATTACGCGGCATTCCTGAACAACACTAAGTGACATCTACTTTCTGGCTGGCCCAGCTGGTGAACCACACTGCAGCAGGCCCTGTAAGGCGCCTAGAAGCGGTGGAAATCAACATAGGCTCAGGCACTTGGCAGATACAAAGGCGGATCTTGGTAGAATGGAGCCAACTGACAATGTTGGCTCCTTTGACACCACCTTCAAAAGACTCAAGTTGGAGATTTAGCATGCATTAAGAAAGATCTGATTGGGGCAGGATGACACTTGCGTTGCGCTGCCTAAGGCAGAGTCAATTATACAAGCTTGTGAGCACCTGCTGGTATTGGTAGACAGCATACTCCTTGGGGATGTCTCCCTTGGGGATTGGAAGGAAATTTTCTTGATGGGGTGTAGCCATACAGCCCGTACTACGTCTTTTCTTGGGGGATTTTTCTTTTAGGTAGGTTGTGAACCTCTCTATGCTACCACTATTACAACTGAACCAATGAGAGTTTAGTATTTGAATTGAGGAAGACAACAGTCCAATAGAAAGAATGAGAATGAATAGAATAAGGTATTTTTTATTGTAGAATATTGTGATTAATATACTATATGGGGAAAGCCATTAGGCCACCAGGGGGTGGATTAGTGGCGTATTGCATGTAAGGTTCAAAGCCAATGAATAACTTGTACAGGGATCAGCAGATCAAATTGGCAGTGCCCCTAATTAGGAGAAAAACCCACAGTACTAATTGTCATCAGATTGGTCCATATTGTTAGATATGTCAAGGGGCAACTCATTTAGCGCCCCCTGCATATTGTAAGATACATTGGCAGGCAAGGTGAGAAACTTGGTTGTAAAAGTGGCATAATCCTTTGGAAACATCCATTAAAGGAGCATATAAATCCTGATAATCAACATAATATTAAAAAGATGAAGCTCAGGTAATCATTGATAATGAATAACTTGATAAGCATATGAATGGAGATATGCATATTATTTTCAGCTACCATAATTTGTGTGACCCAGGCTCTTTTGATTTTCCAGAAAGTTGTCATAATATGTGCAAAGATCTGAATGGGGTTTGCATTTGTGTTCAATGGCTGGCTAATTTCCATAAATGGCGGCCACCAATTTCCATACATTCCAGGCTTAGCCACCTGGCATGTTCTGATCCTAATATCATACCAGGACTGTTCCCTCCCCATCCTTATAATAATTGATTGTTGCTTATGATGACTGTATAGTATTTGGTTCCATAATAATGAATATCAAAGAAACCTACTCTTTGTTGGTTTATATTTACCTTGGAACATTATCCTTTGTTAAAGGAAATTTTTTTACATACTTACTCTCCCAGGGTATTAAGGTACCAATTCTTAATTTTTCCTAAAGTGTCATGAATTTGTCCTTGGGGACGTCTTTAGGGTTGCCATCTAGGCTGCTGGCTTGTAGAGTATAGCTGTAAGGCCTAAAAAATTAATACAAGTCTAATGACTCTGTAGTCTTTATATTTAATTCTAAGGTAACAACTGAGTAGAGTTTTAAAGGAACAATGTAAACATGTAAAAGTATATTTTATTGAGAGAAAGAAGGGAAGTTATATACTATCAGGGCTGCACAATGGCTGCAGAGGTATTATTAATACCTGCACTATTGTTTGGAATATTACATCATCTTCTTAGATTCACCAGGCTCTTGCAGCCACTTTCCTCCTTTTAGAGATGATTTGGACAATCTGATGAGGAAGAGTAAGTGCACATTACTCTGAAGTGGGCTGCAGTTGCAGATGCCCATTACAGTAATTGTTAACAATTCCTGAACCTGACCCATCAGGATGTAATGGATTATCTGGAATGCTGTAACATTCAAATTCAATTAAGGAATGCAAATCCGTTGGATCTGACGGATTTGAGTGCAAACTGGAATAGAATTGACCATCAGGATTAATTTCATTGATAGTATTGACCATTCTATTAATGCAATCTAATTTACAGCATTTACTAGCGCTATAATGGGCAAGGGGTATAAATAGAGACACCAAGATCAAGTGATGCATATGTTAGATAAAAATCCAATCAACACTCCAACTAGATCTTCCATATTGTCTACCCTGAGAGCCAGAGCAGCAGATAGTAAGGCTGTCAGGCTGGCCAAGGAGAAAAACGTCCAAAACAGAGCTCAGAAGAGGGCTGAACGTTTAGTGAGGCAAATACAGACCAAATAAGAGCAGGAAGTTGTAGTGCAATTGGAAGCTCAGCAGAAAAAAAGGAGTCACCTGGTTTGATCTCTCCAGTGTGCTGAACGGGGAGGATACTGCTGAGGTTAAACTTGTAGATGAGCTTATCTCCATGATCTATTCCAAGAGGTGTTGAAGGAACTGTTCACCATAACTCAAGCAAAGATCAAGGAGGAAAACTTCTACCATTTCTGGGTTGAACAGGAGGTAGCACTGAGATTTGCTGAGAGTCAACTTCAGAACTTTGAGTGGCAAGGGAAGAAGTTTGACCTGGAGAAAATAGACCTTGTTCTGGCAGTAGTCTGGGGAATCATCAGAAATTGATGTCATAAGGGGAAAGTAGATCTGGAAGTAGCCAGCTAAATTGACAAGGATCAGAAAATTTTTGTATCCAGCAGATAACTGAAGGTCTCCTTACATCCTTGAATCTTAAGAGCAAGGATATGTATATCATATTAGTCCTACTAGTGAATCTGTTCACTTTTCCTTCTGATAAACCAGCAGTGGCTGAGTTGGAAGATGTTCTCTTGCTGTTTGAGGAGCTCATATGGGATTCTATAAGACTGACATTGCTTTGAACCAAAAATACTTGAGCCAAGAGCATTTTTTCTGGGATGCTCTGGTAGTAGGTATTGGGTTCCCAGTCTGGATGGAACTTAGATGGGCACAGGCTTGAGACAAGTATTCTGACTACCCAATCTTCTGTCTATGGCACTTCAAGGAGGATTATGCCAAGGAGTACATGGCAGCTTGTAAGGCTCTTCTTAAAATGACTCATCACCTGAAGGCAGTGGTTTCCAAAAACTTTTAATTCCAATAAAGCCTTTCAATTTTATATTGACTTATTCCTTTCTTTCTGTGATTTGGACAACAACCCATGAAAAATTTATTAGCTTTTTATTTTTTTGGATTTTTGTCCTAAAGGGTAATTACTCCTGACTACTAGGAGCCATACACATATATTGCACATGGACTCTAGTGACCAGCTGTTCAGTGGTAGGTTCTTTCAGTGTATAGCTGTCAGGGCCTACTTTCTGGATGACCTTAACAGGTCCTTACCATAGGGAGGCAAGTTTGCTTTCACGTTCATAACCTCTGCTGCTATAGAAGTAAACTAGATCTCTAATCTTATAGCTAGGAAGGGGAGGGCATTTAGACTGGACATGCTTTAAGTTCTTTTGATTAGTATTCAGATTGAAAGTATAAGCTTCAGCTTGTATTCTGATCAAGGTCTGAGCCAGCTTGTGGAGGTAGACATCTGGGGTGACAGCAGGGTTGGGTTTTACCAAGAAGTACAAGTGGGGAGGTAACCCAGGCTGGCAACCATACAGGAGTTGAAAAGGAGTTTTTCCTGTTGCTCTATGGTAGCCAATATTGTAAGCAAAGTTAGCTGCAGGCAGATACATGTCCCATTCAGACTCATGTTGGTGTGCTAGTTTCACGAGAATCTGTATCAAACTTAAATTGGTATTGATGAGGAGCGCCTTTTGGGGAAGCTTCAAATATGGAATTAATAAAGAAGAGAAGTATATTTTATTGGATAAACTTTAGACTTATATAGCTTTGGCTGTGGAGGAGATTTAGTTGGATTGAACCTAGGGGTTGGTCATGTGCTAGATAGGTTTGAGTCACTGGATACTTGGACGGTCAGGTGATATTGCTTGGTTGCCATTTCTGGTATGTCAAACTGTAAATTGGGAGGGCACCAAATTGGGTAATGACTGGATGTTAAGTGAGTTGGCAAGAGCCAGAATACTTGTACATCCAGACCCTTGACACACCCCTCCCTTAAGGGGTTACTCTGGTACATCAGGAGGGGGCTTTGTCTTGACAGCTGCCTCCTGATGTTCCTGGAGTTGTTTGCTAGTTGGTACCAGTTGGATTGAGTGTTCTCCTTTGCTAAGGCAGAGACAGGTTATGTGATATTTCTTGACAATAGGGGTTTTGGCACCTTGGAATTTCACTAGATAGATGTTTCTGTCTGGTCTGTACTTGATGATTCTTCCTGGTCCTCTGTGTACTGAGTCTAGCTTCTTTCTGTTTCCAGCCAGGACCCAGACAGGGGAGTTGATGGGGAGTGGTTCCTCTGTAGAGGTTAACTTTTGTGTTTTGAGCCTTATTATTTCTGCTATTTTAGCTTTAAGGTGTATGTATTGTAGAGTTGGTACTTTTTCTACTGTGGGGGGTTTCCCTGGGGGGATCTTTAAGTATAGTTGCTTGTTGCAGGTAACTATCTCTGGTTTGGATTTGTATGTTAGTTCAAACAGTGATTAGCCTGTCCCTTGATTGGTGTGGACCTGGAATACTAGTAATGCATGTTTTACATTTAGTGGCAATGTGTCTTTGGCTTTGTCATCCATTATTTTCTCTAGGGTTCTGATAAGGCTGCTGTTTAGGTGTTCAACTCTGCCGTTGGCCTGTGGCCTATAGGGCAAGGTTATGGAATGTTTAATGTTTTTGGATTTTAAGTTGTTGTTTACTATGTGACCTGATAACTATGTTGCTCCATCAGTTATGATGTAGTCTGGAGTGCTGTAGTCAGCTATGATTGCTTTGTTAATGAATCAGCTTATTGTTTCTGCTTTATGGTCTTTTGTTGCCCAGCAAATGGGCCAGCATGTAGCGAAGTCAGTGGCTACAATAAAAAACGTTGATTTATTTTAGTTTCTGGGAAGGGGCCCACTACGTCCAGTCCCCAAACCTTGAATGGTTCAGGGTCAGGTACTGGGTTGACCGTTGGCTGGGGAGCCATTGTACTGGCGTATTTCTCGCACACTGTGCACTTTTTCAGAACATCAATTATATCTTGTTTGAGATTAGGTCACCATACTATCTCTTTTAATGTGAGGTATAGGTTGATAGCCTTTGTATGTCCTAGTAGACGGTGATGTCTTAATATGATGTCAAAACTTTGTGCAAGTGTATTATAGGGGACATTTTTATTGTTAATAATTCAGTATACAGTGCCATTTAATACATGGAAATATTTTTTGTTTCTTACTAATGTATTGTGGGTTAGTTGGTGTGTTGAGGGGTCTTTTCCTTTGGTTTTATACTCAGTATTATATAGGTTTGGCCAGTCAGGGTCCAGGTGGTAAAGGATGATCCTCTCTTGACTGACATAGCCTAGAGAGAGCATCAGCTGTGAACAGCTCTGCCCCTTTTTTATTGGATGTCTAAATTGAGCTACTCTAGCAGGGACATCCATTTGGCTTGTTGCTGTGTAAGTGTGTTCTGAGTTTTAAAGTAGATTAAGAATTTATGGTCAGTTAGTACTCAGACGTTTAGATGTCCTTCTAAGTAACATCTCCAT